>JAODVN010211762.1:0-12022 GCA_025434125.1 Chologaster cornuta
CAAACCCCGGTGTTGACCTACCTGTAAGCATCCTTGAGCAAGATGCCTAACCCCCCTATCTCTATCATAACTGGCCCGCCATGATGTGATATTGGCTTGATCATCTTACATTTAAATTACATTTAAACAAGCCTCCCAAAAGAGAAATGGACAAACAAAAAGTGGACTCAGAAAACAGTGGCTTTCAAGACTGGTGGGCATCTGATGAGTATAGCCGGTAAACCGGTTTGCCCTGCTGTGCTGGTGTGGCCATAACATAAGACATACATTAGACTTATGTGGCCCTTGACATTTTCCCAATCTTTCATTTTGACCCGTTCTCTGATTGAGTATGAAACTAGTTCTTTAAAGCAAGCATATATTCAAATAGACATTTTATATGGTCTCACCAGAAACGTGGCTATTATTTCCTTATTAATAAAATAAATGTTTAATGCAAACAAATATCAAACTCAGTGGTTTGGCCTCTAAGGCAGCCAAGTTTTCAGTTACTTCCATATAAGAGATGAAATTTGATCATTCTGGCCCGTAGTTTCCTCATGGCTAAAAATAAATGTTCAGAAATTATGTTTGAATGCATCTATGCAAATATGATGCACAAAGCATTAAATATGAACACGCACTATTGATTATTGCAACAACATCGAAGCCCTGAAATGAAAAATCCATAAAATTAGCCTTACTGAACAACTTTCTTGCCATGTTCAACGTAAGTGGCATGGCGAGACACGACCATAGAAGCATACTGTAGCAGCCTGCTGCCTTGCGAACAAAGACGCGTCCGTGACCCATCAGGAAGTAGCCATAATGTTCAGTGAAAGGCTGCTCGACCAGACTCAAAGTGATCATGCACAAATAACAAAAGCAGTTGTTGTATGTGAATCCGTTGCCCATGCGGTGTATAAAACAAGTATAACGTAACCCTTCAAATAGGAAGATTCGTATAGTTTAATAACACTCAGCATTGTACACGGGCCTCGACACGTGGAAAGGTAAACACAAACATAGAAAACCTGATCGCCCCCACCTTTGCTTTAAAGAAAGAGAAAGCTGCAGAATAATATGACTGACGTGACGCACAAATGGTTTCCTTTGTGAAAGCCAGGCGACAGCATATTTCACAAAGCATGTGGGCCTATTTGTTTTTGTCTACAATATATAGCAAGTTGCGAGGACAGCATACTTGACGACAGGGTATTAGATGTCCTGTCTTGCAGCCATATTACAGCGTTATCCCTTGGCAACAGGTCAAAATAGGAATTAGATCGCGGTATTTTTCTGCTCGTCTGTTTCAATGCTCTTGGCTGCGTTAGCGAACCGTGTGCTTGGCAACAACAGCAGAGCAGCGTGAACGTGTTATGCTTTAGCAGCTGGTTTATTATAGCGAGCAGATTCAAAACAAAGAGGCTGCGCACCGCGTGTCCTCTGCAAACAAAGACAGTGCCCGTGGTCTCCAAAAAACATCAAGACACCAAATGACACTTTGAGCAACACAGATGGTTGTTTGACATACATTCAAATTAGGTTTTAAGAGGATGCAGCCATCGTGGGATCGAAATATTATGCATTACTCTACCCCACTGTTATTTATCCAACGAGAACCAACATCGCTAGCTATACTGATGCTTGTTTACTTCTAGCATTATGTTGCCATATTCACAATAGTTGAAGATCAACACACAAAATATATTATCTCGTACTCACCACCTTGATCAGACCTGATCAAAACGCAGGTTGATATAAATTGGGTGCAAGTGGGCATTAAATTGATGATTTTCATAACACGAAGCGAATATATCTTCGTCGTATTGACTTCTTTAATGCCCGTAAGCCGATGTCCATGGAGACTATTGTCATATGATAAGTGTCCTTAGCTGTTGATAGCTATCATTTCCTCAGTCTATTGTTGTTCTTTACTGTTCGTGATAGACTGGCCTGGTTCCTTTGATATGAGGACGTCAACATGGGACGCACTAGAACCGGATTGACACCTAGAAGTTCCAATTGGTATTCATGACTCCTAATACGCCACTAGGCGGAGGAGGGAACTCTCGACACCCGGATGTGTAAATAAATACATAGCCAGAACCTTTGTTAATCAAAAACTATCTACGTTTTAATACATGACCTTGCGCATAAACAGACATTCTCCCATATAACATACGAAAAATAGGTGATATGCTATCCACGTCATGTCAATCGTGTTGTCAGATGTCCCATGTATTTCCAAAAATACATGCTATAGATTTCACGTCAATATAAACAATTATAGATTCGAGACCAGACCCCACATTTATTAGCCTTTTGACGTGTATTTTGCAACTCAAATGTAGAATGAATTGCCGTGAAATGCAGTATAGGCATACGCCTACATTTCGTTCATTAATTCAAACTATGGTTGACTTGAAAAAAAGCACAACACGTTCTGCTGCAATGTTAACTGAACCGTCTGTGTCAAAGCAGCCACACGTCACCACAGCGGGTATACAGTCGGTTGTTTCTATCAGTTAACGTGGCAGTAGCAGGACGACACTTGAAAACGCGCAGTGGCACACATTATTATCAAAATACAAATAATTAAACATCGCTTTAGGTCAAAGTGGTGCAGTGGTAAATTGACGTAGTTGTCTCAATATGCACCAATAACCAATTATTTGTGCCTGACCACCTTTACAAAACACATTTCCACAAGTTGGACTACTTCCATCCAACTTCAATCCAGTAGTTACACCCATGCCTTAAGCGAGTGACGGTCAACTTTTATCAACGGAATTGTGCGTCAGAAATCTGCATTAGGTTTTATAATGTCCGGGTGGGTGTATTTTGTAGGACGAATTAAGTGTCCATGGCCAGTTAAAAGGTAGTCTTCTGTCGTGACTAGTGACCCATCTTTACATGAGTGTATGCTAACTCAACTAAACCCTAGCGAGAATGGACTGGAAGCGTTATTAAGACAATCATTCTGAGGCTATGGGAGGCGCGCTCCCGACGCCGCGTTGTTTATAGTCAGGCGCGTCACCGATCCAGCCACGTGGCAACGTCGTCATTAATGTTGAGGTCTTGATCACGTGGTTTCAGGACGGCTCATAACCCACGCTGGCAGAGGTAGAGGCAAATAAAATGCATCTGCTAGCTTAGTCTACTCTTACATACATTAATAAGATAGAGTATGTCATCTTTAATCTTGTTCATCAGATGTTCAGATGTAGACGGCCCGCCAATTCTATTTTACTATATAATAGCGCCCTCTAAAGACGGTATAGGTGTAGAGACAATTGACTGTTAATGTGTTTTGTTGTACAGTATAGTACAGTATAGCACAATAAACAGTATATGGAAGATTGTATGCAAGAAGCAGGGTGAAAACTGCCAGGCAAAATAAAAAGTTATGCCATAAAATGTATACGCATATAAATGCATAAGTATGTTACATAAGTATATATTTACTTACAAGGAAACATTCAAATATAATTGAAGTTGTCAAAACAGCAGGCAATAGACTAATTTCAATAGTGTCATACTGAATATATCACGGTTTAAAAATTTGCAGTCTAAGTATAGCAAATAAATACTTTTTCAATTAAAATCCTTCACACACAGAATTAAAAATACCAATCAGTTCAAACCACTTTTATATCAGATGAAACAAACTTTAAAACACAACCGAAGACCTCTTTCTTAAATGTAAACTACACAATTAAAATGTTATACTAACCAGAACAAACAGAGAGTAGTTCAGTTGGAAACAACTCAATCAAGATTAGCGTCTGAAAGAAACATCATTCATTTTACAATAAAAATATTTGCACAAAAACATCAAGAGGCTCAAAGAGGGTAACGCAAAAATATATATACTGTATATAAATGTTCAGATTTCATTTTTCAATACAGTCACAAATCACATAGCTGTGGCAACAAAATTTCTTTAAAATTACATAACTAAAAAGATCAGATAAATCCTCCCACCCCATTGATTGTGTTCATTTTTAAAGAGCATATACTGCTATTACAACGGATTCCCGACTGAACAAAAGCTGCACATCATATCTTGGATGTCAAGACTATCAAAAAGGCACAAAACAGACAGGTTGCACAAACATCTTAGCAGAAGCTTATTATACAACAGTATCCCAGTCAGGTCTCCACTGACAATGTTCTCTCCCCAGTAGAGGCAAGTGCATTTAATGGTAAGTAATATGTATACAGTAAGCCCCAATAGAACGCCCACTTACATGAAACGTAATTTATTTCCATAACTTGACATCTCTGTTCAACAATATTGGTGCGCTTGGCAACAACTTTTTTTCCCCCCAACTGAGCTGAAAGTTGTAAATTACAGCAAGCCTCAATACTTTTGGCGCAGACTGTATACATGATAAATTGATTTAACCAATGAAAGGATTGACTACCCAACGTAATAATAGTCGGAAAATAATTTTGAAGTTAGCATACAATTTATTAATTTCCTAATGCCTCAGTATGCTTTAAGTGCCAGTAAAATCACTTTCTTTGAGAATCTATTGAAGGATTCTGACCATTCTACCTTGAGATGAGTCAGTGATGTTGGTAATACTTTTATCCATTCATTAGGTCACTTGTTATTACGTTAATCTTTCTCCCAAGTGGTGCTGTAGCATTGAGTGCTTAACACCGCGAAAACATTTGAGGCCCACTTGTCAAGAAATAGCATTAGATGCTCTGCAACTACAAAAAGTGAATATAATGTTAGATATATGCTATGTTTTAAATTCTAGCGTTAAGTAATGATTCCTAATCCTAATTAGTCCTTTGTTTGTGGCAAAAATGCCCAATACATAAAATAAAAAAGATTATAAATGTCTAATTCTATGCAACTGAAAGGAAAAAGCAATCTTGAAATAGAACAGTCTTTACTCGGCAATTAATGGCAATTGAAAATATATAAAATATATTTTGTACTTTTACGATTCTACTGCAGTGTTTAGCTGGTTTGACATTGCCAACGATTCTGCATGAAAGTGCAATTTGAAGCAAGACGGATGGAGATATGGTCATATCAACGGTCATATCACTGTGTGGTGCAGGTTAACTTTTTGCCTAGCATGCCTAGATCTCTGGTACAGGGAACAATATGGTTTGCATTTACTAAGTCTTAATGTAGCTCAGGCATTAAAACCATCGCAATCACTGCAAGACATGGTTTCACGTGCAGATGGAGCTCGACTATAAAAGAAAAAAAGCGTAACGCAAAATTGTGGTCATTAAAACGTAAATGCTACAGCAAAAAAAAACAAAAAAACAACAACACATGGTTTAAACCAGACAAAGAAAAATGCTGAAACAATTTTTTTAAATAAACAGAAGATAAGCACCATGTGATCAGGAGCAGGGATGTGCAACCAACACTGGAACAATAAGAGCCTAGGCTTTCCCATGGAACTGCCCAGCAATGTGGCACTTAACATCGTCTTTGTATACAGAGCTTTAACAGTCATGCAAAGGGCACAGTATTGTTATGACAAGGCGAGAGTTAGGTCGAGAGACAGAAGAAAAACAAGTTGTCACAACAGAGGGGGACAAAAAGAGAGAGACAAAATCTCCAGACAAAAATTATCTTAAGTTATAACTGAATTCCTGTCCTGATGTGAACCCTCTATTACACACTACTGTATATATTTTATGTCTGCTTGAAAGATTTCTTTATTTCCTAAACCACATTGCATGAGGAAAGTGAATAGATATAGTTTTGTCAATAAAATCTAAATGAAAAACATTTTATCAACTTGATTGATTGCTCTGATTCTGTAGAGTGAGCCTTCACAACATTTTAAGTCTAAGTCAGATTTATATACGGCATTTGGCCGTCTGCGTTAAGGACGTCACTCATCTGATTATATTGTTTTGAGCGAAAATTTCCAACAACACTATGCAAAGGCATTTTGACCCATAACGTCTTAAACTGATTATGTGATTTCATTGCATAATAACATTGATTTAAACTCGAAAATGGAGATTAAACAGACCATATTTATGGGTGATAACCTTCTCACTCAAAAACAAAGAAAGAAAACACTACCATTGTTTGTGCAAGGTAGACAGAATTATAACAACAATTTCACCAGAATCACAACAGCTAGTATATCACCATCATATGACTAAACAAGGGTCTTTTAATAAGAGTAGCCGGAGCCTTTGAGACACACAATATACATAATTTATCTTGGCTTGAAACACTAATTCACCTCCACTATGAGCCATGATACGACTTCACTGAAGAATGAAGACAAGAGTGCAAGAGCGAGAGAGAGAGAGAGGAGAGAGAGATTGACTGATTGGTTCCTGACGCCATTCCTGAGTGAAGTGGACTTGACGAGTAAAACCCAGGTAATCCAGTTGATGTGGATGAGAAAGTGAGAGCAAGAGAGAGAGAGAGCAAGAGAGAGAGAGAGCACGCCAACACATGGAGGTGGAGTAGCAGTGGCTGCAGAGAAGCCAGTCCAGAGTATTAACTGTAAGAAAGAGACAAGCAGGGTTGTTATGGGTTGCTACCACTGATGTGCATATGTAAATGCAATGCATTATTTTGACAACGCTGAATAAGTGACCTGTATTTATTTGCTGGGAGTAGGAAATCAGTCCTAAACAACAAAACAATACTAAATTGGTCCATCTCAGTTTTTTGCTTCTAGGAAATTACCATCGTCACCAGGATTTAGGAGAGCTTGGAAGCTGAGAACACTTAGCCCATCAGCTAGTCAAAAGATAGTGGTTGGAAATTAAATCATTTCTGAAACTGATCTTGCACATTAAGCAGTTACGTCATCTAGAAGGATCATGTGCCTTATGTGAAGACACAATAACTGCTTCCAGTAACCTTATGGAATTATGGAAGATGCAACTTTGTAATTTAGGTTGTAATAGCCAATCACCGTTTATCACTTTGCAAATACAACGCTGATGATTATTAAGCAGATTCATTCTGCGTTATTTCGCCATTACTCAATTTCAATGCAATGCATAATCTACACATTCTAACAACTTTAGTCTCTCAATCTACAGCAAGCTTTAGAACACACTTCTAATTATTCAGCGTTACGTCCATAAACATGCTTTGAATCTCCGCAGATCTATATAAGCTCCTTCGTCAATTTGTCTTTATGTTTCGAACATTGATAAGTGCGTTCCGAGATGCGCCGCCAAATGTCTCCTCCAGGGGGATCTATCCTCCAGTGATGTAGAGTGTAGACCTACCCTTGTGGTACATTAGGGCCTAAGGCATGGCTGGAAACGTGCAGTTTCTTCGAAGATGAGCTCCTTCAGCGTTTCTTTGTGTAGGTCATCCAACTCCATGTCAAACTTGAACGGGGCTTCAGCCACGGGCTAGAAACAGAGGACAGGCACTGACGTGAATGCAGTATTCACAATATACAGGGTTAACACTCCAAGTCAGATGTCAAACTCCCTGACTTTTCCCTCCTTCACTGACTAAAAATCGGAATTTCCACGACCTATAGTGAACGGGAAAACAGACCACCAGAACAATGTCTGTTTAAAAAGGGATGACAACAAGACAACAATAAACAAACGGAAAATGTATGTGATATTTTGCTAAGGTACTACGCACAAACAATTCCGACTAGTGGTTACATTTGGTTTCTAAGGAGGCACACTCCTGTATATCAACTTTCTCAGTTATCTGTATTTCTACCGAGTCAAATAAGATGTTTTGTTATATTTATTGCCATGTTCGCAGATGTAACCTGCATATTTCTCTATTTCACGTCACTGACAATATGGCACTTAATCAAGAGACCTCTCAAAATCTAAAACTACATCCAGTATAATTTTGATGAATAGCAACCACAACTTAAAGACGTAGTTAAGTATGACTACTGTCAAAAGAGCCTAGCTCCTTTGTACAGTCCAATTGTATTGATTTACTTATGTATTTCTTTGTCTGCATCTTTGCAGTCAATCACAAATAAAAAGCACACCCAAAAGATACAGTACATGTGTCACGACAATAAAAAAAATTTGTTTCTTAAAATCTAGGATAACGTGATTCAAGTATGTTTTAGTGCCATTTAAAACGTATAATAAAAAGAATTGCGATAATATTGTCGATCGCAATTATTTTGGCCAGGATAATCGAGACATGCATTTTTCATATCGCCTAATGCCTACATACACCGTGTGTCTGTTGGACACTGAATGAAGTGTCCGTGAAATATGTAATTGCCAACAACATAAATGCCAGCTTAGTGCTCGATTGTTCTCTAAGCTGTCATAAGGGTTAAAAACATTACCAATATATGATTCAATCCCCAGACATAAATGCCAATAGCCTGCAAAAAGCTGATCTTCCAGATCCAAAAGACAGTAGAACATCAGTACATGGTAGTATTATAAAGGTGGACATCAGAGTTCATATTTGTACCGGATCAAAACAAAAACACTTCTTTCTCCAGTGTGCACAGAACAAGCGGCTAACGCATTATGAGGAGAATATTCTAAAAACTGTACACATTTGAATTTGACAAGAACGTGTATTAGCTCACAATTGCTGACTCCACCTTTAAGCCTCTTCAAGAATACATTCAAAACGTACCAACGGTGCCTATAAATGGCAGTTATACCTCATCTGTTGGGTCGTAATATTGCTCCAAGTATGGGTGTGCCAGGGCCTCTTCAACCTCAATTCTCTTGTGGGGGTTAAAGGTCAGCATCTTGTCCAACAGGTCCAGAGCTTCACAGCAGATGAGGAGAAGAAATGAGCGGTTTTGAAAATGTGGACGCCCAATAAGCAAACATTTTAACAGTTTTAAATATTATTGTATTTTGTCCCAATTTCTAACAATTAAATGAACACTACTGCTTCACAAAAGCAAAAGTTAGACTTTATATGCCCTCTAGAGGGCGCCAGACAAGCCTTGATGTGGACAATGATTTCTGGCTAATAAATGAGAGTTGAGTTCTGCCTTACTTTTTTTTTTAAGAAACAATGAAGTAGGCAAACTGAACCTTTTCAAAGTTATTGTCCAGAAATAAAATTCCTTGCTTTCGCACTCAATAGATCTGGGCCAGTATTCACAAAGCATCGCTAAAAGTTTCTCCTAACTTGCCAATTTAGGAGAAACTCCTAAAAAGAATGCGCATGTCAGTCTTAAAACCGAAGCATGGCCAAGCAGCTCATCGCAGTGAACCGAGGCAGCGTAACCCTGGCACTGACCTTTGGGGTCCGCGTTGGGGAAGAGGCGATTCCATGGCACTTTGCAGCGCAGGGGGAGTGACAGCAGATAGTTCCTCGCCTTGATGTTGATGATGCAGTTGAGGTCCTCTTGGGAGGGAGACCCCAGGATACCTGCAGGGGCAGACGCCATGGTTACACGCATGTCTGGGTGTGTGTTCATATTCGTGTGTGTGCATACATTCGTATGCGTGTCTGTACGTTTGTCTGTGTGGGTGCGTGCGTGCGTGCATTCATATTTGTGCATAAGTGTGCGTGCATATGCATACGAATGTATGCGTGTCTGTACATGCGCGCGTGCGTGTGTGGCAGGACACATCAGTTAGCCTGATGATACCACCCTAATCTCCCCAGCCACAGTTTGACTTCACCACAAGTAACAGTGTGGAACCCCTCAACTGAAGCGTTTGTCATCAAAGGCGCTGCTAGGACACTTCAAACGTCCTTGCACACGACCGGCAACAAAGCTCGTGCTTTACAAATAAACTTCCTTACATCCCACTGCACATTATCTCAACCCAAACAACATGACCCTACTGGAATTGTTGGAACTGAATGCCGACACACAAATCAAAGGGTACAGATAAGGAACAGATGCATAATGGCTAACTTACCCAAAATGTGGTTGAGCTGATCCAAGTAGTGTTTCCCGGGGAAGATGGGCCTGTTGGACAACATCTCAGCTAGGATGCAGCCCACCGACCAGATGTCTATGGACTTGGTGTAACCCTGTGTGGAGGGGAGGTGTAGAGAAAATGTCACCATCTACTAGTGTGTTCACACTGTGTGTTCACACTGTGTGTTCTGTGATTAAGTCAGGAGTTTGCATGTTCTTCCCGTGTCTGCATGGCTGCCCACTGCTCCTGGAGGGATGGCTTAAATGCAGAGGGTGAATTTCACTGCATGGAAGTGCTCATGTGGAGTAAGCAAGCCAATCACAAGACTGTATTTGTGTATTCGCGTGGCTAAGGAAGCATTTAACCATTTCAACCGCATCAACCTCACGCCCACAATGCGTACCGGTCAGCCCCGTTGAAAAGCCAAATATGGTCACCCTATATAGGATGTAAATGATGTGTTGCATATATTTCCTGGAGATACGCAAATTGCACTAAGCAAGCTCAAAAGTAAGATTTAAACTGGAGTCTCTCGCATCTTTCAAGTCATTAAACACGCAGACATAAAATTCCAGAGAAATGGCAAGTCGTAACAGAGTGCAGTGACAGGTACTGTTGCCCTGGTGACTTGGCAGAAGAAGATTTTACCGACAATGACGACACTCACCTTGGAGTTCAGCATGATCTCTGGTGCTCTGTACCAGCGCGTGGCCACGTACTCCGTGAGGAAACCGGTGTGATCGTGGTCCGGGTCGGCCACCCGGGCCAAACCGAAGTCACAGATCTGAGGGAACATTCAGGTGGTCAAACCCGTCCACGGTGGTTATTGGTTATTTATCTGCCTGTTCCAACTGAAACAATAATCTGGTGTTTCTACAGTCCTGGCGCTGGAAATGGGAACACAAACAAAGTGGTGCAGACTGCACCAGACAACAATACCTCGCCTAAGGGAGCACCCTATGGCATTAAAGGTAGAGGTGTTTTTATTTGGATCTTTCTAAGGGCATTCTTGAGAGAGAGATGATATTCAATCAAAATAAAAACACCCGATAGTGCGGTCCGCATTGTTGCTTGTTCCCAATATACAGAGCTGTGGAGGAACAGAAGATTATTTTTCAGAGCACACACAGAACAGAAACATTAAGGGTACATGAAGAAATGGCCAAGAAAGCTTAAATGTTTGAGCATCACTCTTGAGACCAGTGGCCAGACCTTGAGATCACATGTGGTGTTGAGCAGGAGGTTGGAAGGCTTCAGATCCCGGTGAAGAACATTGGCAGAGTGAATGTACTTGAGCCCCCGTAGGATCTGGTACAGGAAGTAGCAGATATGGTCGTTGCTCAGGTGTTGCGTCTTCAGAAGCTTGTAGAGGTCTGTCTCCATAAGGTCCTGCACAATATATCTGTACGGTGCAGCGTTAAGAATTTAGCTTTGTCTGCATGTGCATATTGACAGTGAAGTCTTTGTTTTGCCGTCTTTAGACTTCATTACTTTCAGTTCATTCTTTCTCTAACCAAATGTCTTGATTTGCATATGAAATAAAAATGTGTAGCTACAACGTGACACTCCATTACCAAGATTACTTGGGGTGACAGTGCCAGAATATTACACTGCTAACGATAGGCTTTCATCGATCCACAGACTACATTTGTAAAACCAAAATCTAGTCTTCGTGATAGACGCCTCACCAGTGGCGGGCCGTGCGTCACAGACCTGCAGTATTTTGTGTTCCATACACTGCACAACTGTATTAGTTCACCAAGCAACATTAACCTTGGCCACATACATCTCGGGTATGGTCTCAGTCTACATTGGCGCGATCTCACTGACCGTCTGCAAGGGTCGCTACAATACATTCATTTATGACCCCACGTGACCACAGCCGTATACAGAAACACCCTTATGCTCTACTTATCATTGCTCACCTTAATGGTGTACAAAACGGGCTATTTCAAGCACATCTAAAAATCAATAAACCCCATCAGCAATTAAAACATATCGTGGTACTGTCTAAACAAAACAAATAAAAGGGTATTTAAAATTAACTGTCCAACAAGTTTTTATAAGTATATAATACAGGCAAGCTTTAACAAGATTGTTCACTAAAGTGCAAAATCGCAGTTTAATATCAGAGAGACACCAGCAAGATGACCGAAGGAGGGCAAAACATTGAAAGACA
>JAODVN010211868.1:0-12020 GCA_025434125.1 Chologaster cornuta
GGGGATTAAAAGATCAACAGAGACAGAAAGGTTCTGGGTCAGTGTATCGATACCCTATTGGAGAGTAGCAAGTGAGGCAAATATTCCCATCTTCCATTGGCTCATTTGCATCAGTCAAATAATGCACCAACCCTCCATATGAGCTAAATCAAATCCATTATGGTCGCCATGCCCATTATTTAGAATTTAACACCGACATAGTATTTAATTTGCCCTTCTAATCTTCTGCTACAAATGCAGATATGAGGAATTGATTAGGATCAAATGGCAGTATTATTAGAATAGAATATTTACTTATAGTTGGAACCTTTTTAAAGAATTCAGAAGAAGTCTTGTCATACATTTTAAAGGTTGAGTCAGCAATGGTCAGCCAAATACACTTTGTCAAATTCAGCGAAGCTGTCTGTTTTGACAAAAACCTTATCAATCAGCTGGTACTAGACATTAAATCACTTTAAATCTTATACTAAACTGCTGGGAAACACCAACATTGCATCCTAAAGCCTGACGCTGGCCTGAACATCTGAACCTTTTCAGGTGAAGATGATCAGATGACCTCACACGCTGTGAGTAATTGACTGAAGATAAAGCAATCTGTCTTAGTTCACAGTCTGGCCTCATGAAGTCCACACAGACCATAAACACAGTGATGAGTGACTGCACAATGAATGTTTGGTGTTTGTACACAGCCTTGACTCTGTAAGTAAAAACACAAACAGTGGTGTAGACTGCACTACGCAGCACTTTCCCAGCCTTGGCAATGTATGTTCAATGTGGGAGACCCGATGTTAAAGCCCTGTAAATAAATGTTCTCAAACATCCTTATCCTTTCCCCAACTTAAGAAATGTAACCGCCACTTCTGTATTAAATCTGGCTTAGGTAAATGCTGAAAGACAATATCCCCCTCATTGTAAACAGACTTTATTTAAGCAAAATGTAGCAACAGTCCCTCCATGTTATGACAAATTCTGCTTCACGTACAAACATATAAGGAAGGACTAGCCCATGAAAGGGTATGGCACTGTCAATCAAGTCCAATGTAGCAAAGTTAAACAGATGGTTTCTCTAAGCCATTTGATATATATTTTTTAATGTTCAGAAATGAGTAATTATAGCACAGAACACACATTGTTATTATAACATGGCCTTTTCATGTGGAAGTATGTTTATCCCAAACATTTTGTTAAGGTTGAGGAGAGGAAAAAAAATAAAAAATAAATAAATAAATAGAATACAGTCTGCATTGGGTGTATTGTGCCATGTATGCTACGTAGACTAATTACAGAATACAAATATAGTTTATTGTCATTGATTATTATTATGCCTTCTCAATAACATTTGTAAAAGGACATTCGTTATTATGCATATTTTTTTAGGATGCTAGCATGTTATTAAGACCGTTACCGTAACTCATAGTTTCATAATTTTAAATCCGATGGTATAGTTGGTGATATATGTAATGCTGTTAATAACTTCATTAATGAGTTAAAGTAGATATAACACTACACGTAGACGTAGCCTACCTACTCCCTAGCATTATCCCACACTGCAGACTATGTAAATGTACATTTAGCCTACTAAGTGCGGTTAATTAAAATAAAACATCGAATTTTAAATGGCCATCGTCAAACAGTAAAACCAAACTTGGTTGATTTACTTACATGCTTGTTTGCAAGCGGTCTGACGGTAGCTGGGTGGGAGTATTTTCTCCGTTTTTCCCACTAAACTTCGACATCAGCTGTTGTTGAACGGTCTGCTCCGGTCCTTGGTCATTGCGAAAGTGAAGGATCATGGGACTTGGAGTTTTATATGTACAAAAATACATTAGACATTTGCTCATTTGCAATACAATATGCTTAACAGGGCATTCAAACAATACAATTAGGACAATTAAAACAATACATTGAAGGTGCACAACACAGTCCTGCCTCTGGATTTAAATGGGAACACAAACAAAGTGGTGCAGACTGCTCCAATGCACAGCACCACTATAGTAGCCGGAGCTTCTGATAGAGCACTCAAATGGCATTGAAGGAAGAGGTGTTTTTCGTTTTGACCCAGTACATAAGCATTGATCCCTCTAAAAGTATCAGCTGTGTTATTGGAGCGCTGATGTTTATCATGAAGAGTGAATAGCCTATGATGGAGTTTATTTCAAAATATGAAGACAACATATAGTATTCTTACTCCGGCAGAGGTCTGTTGTCTGTTCCTGAGGCCGACTTAGAACTAAAAGGGACAGAACGTTTGCTGTCAGGTCTCCGAGTCTCTGGAACAGCCTGCTTGAGAAAATATGGTCAGCTAAGTCAGTGATCTCCTTTAATTCCATACGACATATTTTTATATGAGAGCCTTTTTGGAATTTAGATTAAAATGTACCTTTCTTTTAACCTGCATAACCCCCTCCAGGACACAATATAGACGCAAGGGCTAGTGATGCAGAACTCCCTGCTCCATAAAAAATAAATGTATAAACAATACACAACTTTGACTAGAAATGGTATGTATAGGTGAAAACCCAACTGGACATAATTCCATGCTTTTCATTAAGTTAACTTTACTATAGTGCATAGTGATATATAGGCTATACTCTGCAGATAAGGTTAGGCCTCTGCATTTTGAGCTTTGACGGAATTTGGTAGTCTCTGTCTCTCTCTAGTGGTTTAACATACAATTGTTTTCTGAGAACATTTTAGTGAGTATATCAAATATTTCTGCTAATTTGTTACTTAATTATCCTTCACATGGTAAATTTTTTACAAATGTACATTTGATTGTGTTCTATACTGTTGCCTGAAGTTTTGTCATGTTTCACATTGTTTGTATACTATTATTTCTATTAATGTCGCTTACATCTAAATTGAACCCAGTTAACAGTACAGTTACAGTATTATACTTCCATCACAGCTCTACTGCAGCCGAGCTCCATTGTTCCACAGCGGACAGGCTGCCTCTGTCTGCATGCCTTGATTAATAATTTACTGTCTCCAGTGAGCTAGCGGTCTGGCTGATGGTCCAGACCATGCATGCCACTTCCGTTTCCAAGGACAATGGGTCCATTTCCCACAGGGTGCGAGGAAGGGGACTACAGTGTGAGAGACAGTAGGGGATTGTGAAGCAGGGACATCATATCAGCAGGTCCTGGCCTTGGAATGAAAGACTTACTTGGTTGTAGGGAGATACATAAGGTAAATGGACTGCATTTATATAGCGCCTTTATAGTATTTAGCCTCACATTCACCCATTCACCCATTCATACACCGATGGTGATTGCTGCCATGCAAGGTGTGACCAACCACCAGGGGCGGTGGGGGTAGGGAGTTATAATAATAAGAAGAAGAATAATACACTTTATTTGTATAGCATCTTTCATACACAATGTGCAACTCAATGTGCTTTACAGTTAAAAACATTTGAAAAACAAAGGATGAAGGGAACAAATGAAAGTAAACTAAAATAAATAAGAAACAACAGAAAACTAAGTAAAAGCCATGAAAATAATAAAAAACTATTCCCTAGAGGCATATTTGCTTTTTGAGTTAGGCATCTTGCTTAAGGATTCTTACAGGCAGGTCAACAGCGCATCTTGAACCCACAACCTTCCAGCTGGTAGCCCAACACCCAGACCACACCCAGATGGATTATTTGTGTTGTGGAGGGGGAGGGTAAATCAGAACCTAGCAGTGTTCTTTTATGATCTTTATTCACATACGACACAGAAGAAAATGAAAGATATAGTGTATACCGTATATGATTTGTATCTATTTTTTCCATAAATTTCTCTTTTTATTTTTTTCCCCAGTGCTGATTCATAATCATTACCATGTATATTTCCAACGTGAACATGTGCATTGGTGTAACAGGCTTACAGTAAGCGCATACTGTAAATCACTGTCATGCTTGCTAATGAAACCAGAATATACAATGCTTGTGCATTGTATATTATTTAAGCAACCTTTCAAGACACTCCCGGACATCTTACAATATTACAAGATAATGAAAACTAAATTACACATGAATGTTGGAGTAGTTCAATGGTCGGTGTTCTACGTTATTGCACAATAGTACTCAACATCAGGAACTGAGAGTGAAATTCTGCCTATAACAGCAACACTGAGCATGTGGAAACTATCTGGCAGTATTTGACACACACTGTCTGCATTTATGATCGACCTAAAATAGGTCAGGCTATGGCCTGCCTCTGGGGGTTTCATCCAACCTCTGACTGCGTGGCCTTCATGGCGGTCATCATGTGTGTCGTAGACAGGACAGAGATAAAGAAGGCAGATTGGGCCTGTGCTACTTATGTAGGGCAGTATATAAGTGCAAACGAATGTCAGGACTGATAGCATCATGGCTTAAAATAGCCTCAACTCAGGACTTCTATGTTAACTATTAATGGAGAAAGATTATTTGGGTTTGTCCATGTCTCTGTTAAGACAATAATAATCAAGGTACAGTGTTATTTTTTTATATTTTAACTACAAGTGTGTATGCTATTATAAACAATAAATACGTGTTGACACTGACCCAAGAGCATGCTTTATGGTGAGTCCACATTTAACCTGTAGACAATTGAATAGGAAAACGTGTGTATGCTTGAACTAATAGAATGAATATATTGCAATCTTTTTTTCTTTCTTTGCTTTAATTTATGGGAAATTAAATACATCATAATAAGTATGCAATTGTTATGTGTCCATGACAGTTTGAGTTTTCAAACTTCACCAACATAAAAATGTCAACTCAATAAAGTAATGGACGCCAAGACTCGAGCAATTTCACATAGCCTTCTCACATACTGCTCACTGAATATCTTGCCTAAACATGAAGGCAGAAACCGTCTTTCTACATGACATAACAGAAAACAAAATGATCACCGTCGTTTCCGACCATCTGAGTTTCGTGATGTAATCAAGGTGTGGTATAGTTAGAGACCCTCCCCCTACAGGTAGGCACTACGAGTTTGAGAAAAGAAAAACATTTAGTTTTCAGCCTGCCGTATTATATAGCTTTTAGAGCATATATGCTCAGTGCTCTCATCCCACCTGTGTTTTATACAGTGCACATTGCATAACACACATGTTATTTGTTTGAGTAGGCTCACCTTTTATCTTGTATTTCTAATACCACATTTTGAGAGCTTCGGCCAGGGTGGGTCGATTTCCCAGCTTTGTGAAGGAGAAGGAGGAGCCTTGGCTGAGGTGACGATTTTACTCATTGTTCAGACGCTTGTCTGACAACAGCAGAAAGTGGCTGGTAAAGTAAAAGTAGCCTACCCCACTGAAAACTACGCAGACTGGGAGTACTGTATCGAAACAGCGTTTTAATTTTTGAAAGGTAAGCAAAATAGGATATTTGAACTATATATTAATATAACATTTAGTATTAAAATACAGTTAGTTGTTTATTTCTCTTGTTGTTTCCACAGTGTTATATGTTTGATCTGGCAAATGTTTTTTTAGAATAACATTAGAAATGCGTTATTGATGGGTCGCCTATAATTGTCTTTTGAAATCATTTCCGCATGCCTCGGGCTGAGACCATAATGTATATTAAGCATAGTTTGAAAGCAGACACGTCATTCAACAGTAGCAACAGTTAAGCCAGCGCTAGTGGTTATCGAATGCTGACTTTTGGGTCAAATGTGTCGTCTATTACTCCACGGTCAGATGGCCATAATCAAATCAAAATCAGCTGCACGTCACTTAAATGGAGTGCGTGTCTGTGTGTGTGTGTGTATGTGCGTTTTCTTGCGTGTGCGAATAGTTTGTGTTTCTGAAAGTTCGACAGGCTGGGAAAAAGTTGGACGAACCTAGCTGCGCACTATTAGGCTACAGCTTGAACGTTTATATGTGAACACAAATCTGTAAAACGTAAGTTAGTAGCATATTCTACCAAATAAAATTTCCAGGCAGCAATATAATTTTGTATGACTTATTTAGCTTTTGATTATTTAAAAAGTAGCCTACCTCAAAAGAGGGTCTTCCCTGTCGTTTAGTAGCATAAACACTTTAGTGGGTTTACATATCAGATGTAATCACATGTATACATGTTTTGATGTGTCAGCCCCTTGCTCCATTGCATTAACAGCCTCAATTAACACTTTTGGGTGTGGTAAATTTGATGTATGATACTAAATTAGGGAGTGCGGTAAACAAGGACGCAATGTCTTGTCACATCCACCCTGGTTGCATCATGCCAGAATTTTTTTTATTTTTATTTTTTTCCTGGTGTTGCTTAAATTTACTATGATATTGCTAGTCTGAACATGGCTCATCTTGACCTACATATGCCCAAAGACGCATAAGCCCACCACCATTACAGTATAAGAGTTGGAATCCTGTCTATACTGGAATACTGCTGCAATAAAAGTAGATTTTATGAGTTAATCTAGAGAAATTACTTTTATTGGTATTTATTTTATGATCAAGTCATTTGTAGCTCTCATAAGGGTTCGTGACATGGGTAGAATTACAGTTAAATATCATGTTTTTCACTTTCAGCTATCTTGTCGACTCTTCCCATCATCATTAATTAAATAACACCCACATTCCCCCATAATTATTTTAAGCGAGCAACCAATGCCGTCCGTCACCACTGAGAATGATGGTAAACAAGCGGCTTTAGGGTTCCGACTGTTCCCACTGTAGAGCATAAAGGCCAACCAGGCAAGCTGAATGTGTGTCAGGGTGAATAAAGCAGTCTCTGGACTGTTCACCAGAACGTTCTGCCAATAATAAGGCCTCACTGGCAGAAAACATGACCAAACAGATCATGGCCGCAGGCCATGTAGCACTGCAGTAGACAGCAGCAGTTTGGCTGGAGATATGCTCCACTTTGACCCTGAAAAAGGAGTGTGTGTGCATGCTTGCATGCTTAGTGTAGATTTGCAGTGATGGCACAGTTATAATCCGTCCACACATACACGTTCATCCCGGTTAATTCCTTGATATTGTCCTACATTACTTGTTCAAGGGGCCAGCAGATCCTCTAGTTTCTAAATGGGGTGTACACATTGCAAAGGGATTAGTCTATGATAAAATATCACCTTAGTTACAGTGTGTGGCTTTGGTGAAGCCTTGGTGTGGCTCCACCGATTAGCCCCCCCCCCCCCTCTCTGTCCAGCGGTGCCTGACTGAACACTTTCCTATGGGCTCCCTTACACACACTGAGACCTGCTCTTTCTGCCAGCATGCGTGTCTGTCTGTGCACAACAGCACGCCTGTGTGTTGCACTGTTCACGTGAGACTGGGCCGTGCACAGGCAGATAGGGTTTCCGCCTCTGGTCAGCCATGACGGGGTCCTTTGTGGTTTATGTCAAAGGGGCATGGTGGTGTCATGGCGTCATACATACAGTATAGGCTACTCTCTGAAGTTGTCAAGGGTTTAGCTAGCTGTAGTTGGTCTTTCTTTGTTTACACCTGTTTCTTGTTCTTCTTTACGTCAAGCTGCTTTTCTTCAAATAAAAAATATATTCCAATAGTTGTTGCTCAACTAATGGATAGTGTGTTTGTTGTTTTTTTAGCAAAGAATTTGATTCTTTACAAATAATTGAATACTGGATTTCTGTATTCAGAAACTTTGATCTACTGTAGCAGATGAAAAGTATAGACATAAAGCTGAGCACGCACTGCTCAGCTGAAGCCTGCTGGATTCACATTACAGTCACTGAATAAATAATTTACTTCAGATAGTTCTCTAGGTTTATTAAGAGTAGTTGATGCCCCTTAAAATTGAGATGCCTTCCTACTCAATGCCTCTTCACCTGTACTTGGGTGTTGCTTGCTTGCCAACTTATTATTTTCCAGTCCACTCTTATCAAAAGCCTTTATATATCTGCTGTCAGACTTCTGGAAATAGCTGAAACCTACTGTTTCCTTATGAATACATTAGCATTGATATTCTCTCATTACTGGTGCAGTTCCATATGGCCCGAGTAGGGAGTGTGTGAACTCGAATGGCCTCTGATTCAAATGCCAAAGTATTCAACTGTTTGCTGGGTGGTAATACCGAGCACACTGGTTCAAATGAGTCCTGTGGTGACTTTCTGTGATCTACCTTCTACTCCTACTTTAGTACACTCCGGTTAGGGAGGGTATGTCAGGGTGTGGCACAACAGATTTTTGACTTGTGTGCTTAACGTGAGATTACTTACTGATACCTAGGCTGAGATCTATCCTTTTAATTAGGTCTTATTTATTTATTTGATTCCGGGTTTAGTTTTGCTGTGGCATTAGTGAAATGATGAGCTATACACCTTTTGTAGCTTATAACTGGTAAACCCTTCCCATCCTTTTAGATCTTCTCCTGCTACCGCCCACCCTGACCAAACCATGTCTGGGCCCTACTTACAATATTAATCAACTGTCACATCCCCTCAGAGTTCACAGGCGGCACATGTAGCCATGCTAGCCCCCAGACCGTAGCCTCTCAGGCCGCAAACGGGGCTTTAGAGTCTCAACAAGGCGCACTTGGCCTGTAAACAAACGGAGCCGTCTAGAAATCCCGCGGCCTTTCGGATGCATCCAGCGGGAAAACTTGAGACCTAGTTTCCTATTCAACGTCACAGCAGTCGTCGGGACAATACTGCTGCTCTTTCCTCTCAACCCTGAACAAAGTAACTGGGGCACAGGGGCTCTCTGTGCTCTATCAGGCACTTTGTGTATCCTCTTCCTGCCTAGTCTCAAATACAGAATGTGGACAAAGGCGTTCTACTTTGCCAGCACAAAATAAGCAAGTTTGTATACAAAACAAACTGCCCAGCTGGCCACCTGAAAATATGTTATACGAGGTGTCCAGCTAGATCTAGCCTAGTGTCATTGGATGCTTATAAATAGAGGTAGATTCAGATAATTTCACTCTGTTTAACGAATATGGTCAAAAGACCTCGTTCACAAAAAGTTGTTCAGTGACATTTCTGGTTTCCCAAAACATCATGAGTTACAACAGCTATTCCACTTTCTCTCGTTTATTCAACAATACATTGTTCCTCGAAGTTCAGAATTGAAACAACATTCAGTTAGTTACTCCAGTCAGTCTGTCAGTTCTCCAGACCAAACCAAATGTGGCCTTTAAATAAGCCTTTATCCTGCCTCCAAAAGATTTGCTCAGGCTAGAAGTAGAATTGTTTTGTTCTTTTGAGTAAAGCCCCAGCAGACTTAATTCAATTAAAAGTTAAAAAGCTGGAGATATTTAAGAGAATTACACAGCATTGAACTAATTCACATCAACATTTTAGTTTCTTGTTCAGTCGTTTATGACAAAACATATAAAATATTCAGGTCCCTTCAATGAAGTCACACTACTGTACCATTCAGAATACAATGCTATATTCAGGTAAAGCATGCATGCATGCATGTATCACTACAACCACACTTGGCACGCACCCACTGTACGTTACAGAGAACTGTTCTCTCACCAATAGATTTCCACATGTATATGGGTATTACAGATTTGCCCTATAGCTCCATGGAATCTGACCCTATTTTCCCCTCCATCTCCCCACGAGACAACTCGTATTTCCCTTTTCCTAATGACAGTATCCGCTCTGGAGTAAACACTGTAAACCACTGGCCTATTCACCTCAAACAGTGCATCAAAATACAACTGTGACCATTGCACATCCATGTGCTTGATTTATTTATTAGGAGTCAACACGGGGGACATGGTGAAATCTGTTGTAAATAATGACTCGCGCGATCAGAATTTGCTCTGGAAATGACCAAAAGTACAGTATATTTTATCGATTTATTCTAGTGGAATTTCTTTTTTATATTTTTTTCATTTACAGCAGAGTAACTGACGGAATATAATATTAGTATGCGTGTCTTAGGAGGACTGTTCTCTCTGCACCTAAGCCCTCCTAAATCCTAGTGCATCTCTCACTATTGCATGCAGTGGTTCCCTATGCTTTACTACACACAGCCAGAGATGTTGGTTATGGGATTTTGTGTCCCCTCATTGCAGAAGTCTGGATTTGATCAACTTCCTCCTCCAGTGAATTAATGAATGTCCAACTTTTACAGTATGTACTGTAGATAAGAAGTCCTTCCTTCTTCTGAACCTGACCTTTAGACATTTAATAGTTTAGCTTGCCAATACACGGTTTGCTCTAAAAATCACAAATGGGACAGAAGCTGTTCTGGAAGAAACTGTGGATAGCACCTATCTGTAGCATAATAGTGTGTTGTTGAGTCACAGTCCGATCATAACCACCACTTCCTGACGCCCACCACGGTGGATCCATTAGTTGTGCATCGCTTCACAGCCGCTTTTATTGATTTATACCAAGCCAGCTATCCAGTTAGCCCCTATTGGGGGGCCTCCGTGGCGTTGCCATGACAGCCAATGCTAGGACGAGGAGTGCTCAAGGGACAAATACGTAAAGTGGTGTTTTTGTGGGGGTTGTATGTGCTGTCTGACAGAGATGGGGGACAGTGAGCAGTAAATATTAAAGGGGAACTTGAGCACATTTTAGTGTGTGTGTGGAGGATGTTGTGTTAAAGGCACCTGGGGAAACAGTTTGTGAAGTCTGTGTGTGTGTGTTGCCTATGTTGTATGTCAGGCTGGTCGTGTGCAGATGGAGTGAAGATTTACAAATATGTGGTATTGGAGCATTATCTGCTTTATATGTGTCTCCTCTGCATCCTGAAACCAGTTGGCCATCACATTGCTGACTGGGTTCATGTGTTTGCTGCTCTAGATTAGAGAATAGGAATAATAACTCGTTGTCTCAATCCTCCAGATTTGAAATTAGCTACTTGAGTCAATCCTCCAGATTTGAAATTAGCTACTTGAGTCAATCCTCCATATTTGACATTGGCTACGTGTTTTGAATAAATAACAATGTCTTAACAATATTATTGCATTTTAATTTAATAAGGGGAAGTAGGTCAACAAAAAGATCAGAAGCACTTAAGAGTAGAGTGTCTCAGCAAGACTGTGTCAACTTTAGCAAAACACAATCACTGGCTGATGTCCTAGGGGTGTTACACCCCCAATGCTTTGCTGGTAAAGTGCACGTTGTCATATGAGACCACTTGGAAGATGGCTAGCATGTTGGTGGTTGTTAGGTGATTCCTATTGATTAAGTGATTCATGGTATCTATGTCAACGCTCAATCGCTCTACTGGCTAAATGAAGTAAAATAATATTACAGTTAACCCCCTCTGGCTATCTGGTGTGTTCAGCAGAAGACCTCTACAAGCACACACACACACCTACACACTGCCGCACCCATGTTGATGTCAAGGCAGAGACACTCCCCGTCTGACATGCCTGTGGGTGTGTGTGGTTGGGATATGGAGGGGGTTTGGGATATGGTTGTTCATTCTCACTACCAGTCGATTTAACTCTTGACATTGTTGCAACCGCTGCTCCCGATCTGTAAATGACAACTAGCTGACCTCAGTCTGCATGGCGGTCATATTTTAGATGTTTTTAAGAACCGTCACCTTGGTCAGAGAACCTATATACCTCTGCAGAAAGTGAAAGACTACTGCATAGTTATGTATAATGTAGATATACTGGAACTGTGTTTAAACACAACAGTAATTAATACATTATGTTAAAAAGTAAATAACAGAGATAAAAAAAATATATATATGAATGTGGAAATGGAAAAACCAGAGAAACTGCTACAGTGGATTTGCCCAAGCTCTATAAGATTTTCTCTCTGGAAATGTTTTGTTTGTGGGTCATGAATGGGAGAATAATAATAAAAATGGATTTATGAACGCACGACAGATTGAAGCTAACAAGTTGGCGTGGAATGTCGCACCAGCATTCAGCGCTGGTTTGCCGAGACACATTTAAACTCAATCCCCACTTTCCTATTCATACGCCAACAGCATCACGATGACACATTCTGGTGTCATTGTACGTGGTATCTGAATTGCCCCCTGACTCAACTCAACAGTGATCCACAGTTGCCTTATAGTGCATCATTAGCTAGAGGAGACTGTGAGGTGGTTTATGTAATGGAGAATGGCTGCTGTAATGATTACCATGACGAGGG
>JAODVN010211974.1:0-12013 GCA_025434125.1 Chologaster cornuta
CGCCGGTGGATGGCTGACTACTCAATAGAACATAATGGTCAATTAGACTGCATGTACGCTAATGGTCCACAATAACTAGCTAGACTACGGAAGCAAGGGCTGGGTTAATTTGTGAAATTATGTTTTCTACCCATTGGAAAGTGTGCAGCACAGAAAGTTGGGAGAGTTGAAGCACCACAACTTAGCTCAGGTAATATTGAGTCATTAATCAACCCCCAGAGGCAGTTGTTTCAGCTCATGTTTTTGCACCTTAAAGGGTCTCAATGAAAACAAAGATACCTAGTGCAGCCTACACCCACGTAGCTGTATTTTATATTTTACACAAATATTCAGGCACGGCACATAAAGACTAAAAGGAGAAACTACTTCCTAGAGGCAGCCACCTTAGAACGCAATGTGGTAAAAAATTATTCTAGTTTTTCCTTATTGCTGCCCATCCAAAGATGCCAACATTACAGACAGGCAACTACCAGCTTGGCCAAACACACAAACACACACTCAGCTACTATAGGAAGCTGTACGCCCATGGCATCTCCCTTAGAAATCTCCTCCACCACAATTAATCAAAGCGTGCTCTCTTTTCTTCTGACAGTTAAGCCGCTCACACCTCCCTCTCACTCTTTCATCATCTCTCGCTACTTAAAGAGCCACGCGGCGTCCGATTAAGAGACCTGAGGGGGTGGCGATATGACACAGCGTCGACGGAAAGCAGCAGCCGCGGTTTAAATCATAGTGACGTGCAGATTTATCACTGTTTAACTTGTCCAAAGTGTCTCCTCTAGTTGCCGCAGATCTGACTGCGCGAGTTGGTTGCTTGTCCGTGGGGAGGGACCACGTCGCAGACAAGCTCAGCTCCATTCTGCTCAGCACGGCCCGTACAATGCTGACGATGGCCTCAGCTCTGGAACGATTTCTATCAGAAGATTTTAGCATTTGGATGGATGCTCCAACATCGGCCCCTTATGAACAGGGGATAACTGTGCTCTGTAAGTTAACACTAGTACTGCTGTACCTAAGCTGGCTGTACACTCCAAACTCTCACTGTGTTCCTGTTCACAGTTGGACTTAAAAGGGGAGTTTTGTTCAACTAGACTCTGTACCTTTCTTACCTCAATACCTCAAAGTGATTCCCGTGTAACTGAAAAACAAATACTATCGAGTAGAGTATGACAGCATACATTACTACAGTATACTGTCTTTATAGCTAACTAATGTATGAAGTAACCCCAGTAAGTTAAGCTATTTCATTAGCACACAATTAGGCCTGCTCTTTGAACACTGACCAGTTTTCCCTAGGATAGAACAATAAACGAATAAACCCTCCCCACACAAATTAAAAGCAGCATATGTTAGCGCACATACACATGAACACACAGGCTTAAAGGCAGCCCCGCATCAGTCAGAATGCACGTGATGGATGTAGCAGCAAAGTGCTTCAAACAGAGCCCAACCTGAGGGACTGGAGAGGAAAAGGTGCAAGGGAAAAAAAAGGGGAAACGGGTAATGAAATAAAGGCTGGTAAACATGAGCCTGACGAGGGACGAACGACATGGCTGACGGCAAGCCATGATAGATATGACTTAGGATTGGCCAACACGGTCATAAGGAGAGAGGAAATTTCGCTGGGGAGTTGATTGATAAATGCTGCAAGCAAGGGAGCGGGAGAATGGCAGAGAGAGAGAGACAGAGGCCTGAAAAAGGCAGAAGGAGGCACTTTGCCAGCAGGTGTAGAGTGGTTTACGCAGGCTTAGTGAACCCCCGTAGCAGGCGAGGCACAGATAGAGATGCAGGAGAAGAGAGGGAGAAGGTAAGCTTGTTTTGCGCTGGGTGACAGGGGGTCTGCCGTTAAGATGGATGGGCCCCAGCCATTGATAAGGTCAGACCTCATTTGCGCCAGACCTTTTACATTTTGTGAAACGTTGGTCTAGCCGATGGACTGTCAGTAGCGATTCGCAGCAATGAAAAATGAACAGGCTTATGGGAAATTGTGACTCCATTGTGAAAGCACGCCGCCCCGGCGCCGCTCTGCCACTGTGACTTGTCTTATACCGTATAGAAATAAAAAAACTATCCGAAATTCTGCCTATGTTGCGTCTCTGCTGGGCTGTTGAATATAATCTGGCTATCCTACTGGTTACTCCTCCATGCTCTCACTGTCTCTGAAAACCATTGTCTTTGTGTCACCATTTTTTTATACCTCCTTTTCCCCAAACGTTGCAGGTTGTCATGCCAGTGTCTTTGTTCAAAATCTATTACCTGCTGTACCATTCCAATTTTCTTGCCTCTCTCTTGCCATCCTTCCACTATGCCCACACCTCTTCTATTCCCACTACACTTTCCTCCACACAAAAAAGAAAAGAAAAGCGTAGCAGCAGAATCGGGATTAAAAAAAATGTATAAAAAAAAGACCACCACAGTTTTTAACATACACAAATAAATAAAATGTCAATGGGGCAAATACTATATAAGTCTGTTTACCAGATCTATTTAACCTGTCAAACAGACATTTATAGTGATGAAAATATATAGGCTGGAAAAGGTGAGAGGTTTTATTGCACATACTGTACAGTATGTTGAAGAGGAAAGCATCTAGCACTGAAGATCTGGCATCATACAGGTTTAGACAGGATAAGAAAACAACAAACGAATATAGATAGAATACATTTACTAAATGAGCATAAATATGCATATTTACAGCCCTACTGACCAAGATAAATATTGCCTCAAAGGAATAATAATTTATGTTATTCTTGCAGACTTGGCTATTACTAAGAATAATATATCGGTCAAATTCTTTTGCACTTTTTTTTTTGCATCTGCATTTCATAAAATGGCTTCATGTATACGCCAAAGTATCCAACAAGATTAAGTCAAAATCACTCATTGCGTTTGAGCAGGCTTTTTAATTATGAGGTTTGAACTACAACAATAGGGCTTAACGTAATTGCTGGTGTGGCCTGTATGACAAAGCTCTGCCTAAACAGTAATTCATCTGCGTATGGTGGGAAAGCTTCAAGGGCCATTAATTCATGCAGTAGATGCTTATACCAGCGGAAAGCAAATTTCCTAGCCTGTCCAGCATGTATTTTAGATGAGCCCAGCATCTAATTTGTTTAAAAACCAGCCGATCCATGTCAGCTTTTTAATGTAAAATACAACCACTTTTGATTAAATTGGATTGTGTGCATCTGAAACGACCCAATATATTAAAGACCATAGGAATTCACTTTGTCTTCTTATTTTTTAGCGGTTGATCATTAAAGTACATAAAAACTCGACCCCCCCAGTCTCTTCAACAAGGGTTTATAACTTCAGTCCCGAGGACTGTAACTTCTTACACACAGACACTAATCTGGCTGGGCTCCAAGGAGCAGTAAAAACAGCTTCTATAAACTACCATCAGTGTTTCAGATATGCAATTCAATTGCATCTCATCAGACCAGTGGTCACTTATATGAAGGCAAAGTTGTGACTAGACGAATAGCTTATTCTAGCACTCAAGTACTGTATTGCATGGTCAACAGCTTTATATTGAGCATTTAACACACCAGACACCAAACTGTCTACGTACACAGTATACAATATTGTGTTTTGCTGACATTTCAGGTGCCCAGCCAAAATTGTAGGATTACTACAGCACTAGTGAACAACACTACAGCCAATGATTTGGAAGCACACTCAAAGTTCTATTTATTAAGGGCAAGCATAATGTGTCAACGTTTTCTATTTATGCTTGCCCAATTATTCACTCTTTTGTATTTTGTTTTTAATTTGTTTTCATTGTATGTTTATCTCTATATTTTGATGTCTGAAGGGCTTGGTTTTTGACAGAAGAATGATGATTAGGCCAACATTATCATGTTAAGCCTATTATAAAATATCAGTTGTAGGCCTAGATTTGCTGGTGTGACATGGTTGGATAAGCTAATGTACTCTATAGATGGTTCCCCCACTTTATTAATATTAAAACTTATACAAGGTCTCAATATTTAACGTGGAAATATATTGCAGGTATAGGTCAACCAGAAACACTAGTCTGGAATATAGGATTTACACTTTTATTGTAATATACAGTACCTTGGAAAGTTAAGCTATACAGATATGTTCTTATTACTTCCTATTTAGATGTATAGCCATAAAATACTATGCTATACTGTAGAGCTCATATTGTGACCGCATATCTTAACGTGAGTGAAGTAATTGCTCCAACGTGCAGCACTATTTAGACGTTGGCTGGCGTGATCTTTATCATGTTCGCACAACAAGGTTTTTAGTCGCATTAGCGAGTCACATGGTCACACTGTAGAGCCATGCTTAGCGTGGGACTGTCATCAATAAACTAAACATAAAAATACAGGTTCACTACCAGCTCTCATCAGTCGCTGACCAAACAACAGCACCACCACAAGCAAAGCAGAGCAAGAAGGCACTATTCACTGCAAGGGACCACAGCAGCACTGGCCAACAGCAGGTAATGAGAAGGTCTGAGATCTCCAGTGTCGTCCTAGATGGCATGTCGAGCTAGGTATCAGACAGGCAGCGCGGTGGAAGCCCAAAATCCCCATAGGCTCTAAGCTGCAGACAGACTGATGCACGTGGTCTAATTGACATAGCAGGCCAAGACCGGTGCGTCTGCGCTGCCTGGCCCGGCCATGTTTACATTGGAGCTCGCTCACATTACATTAGTCATTAGGGGCGCTAGCAAGAATCAAATCGAGCGAGACGGCAGCGTCACGGATCCATGCAAGCATCATGTTGTTCCACCCTATACCCCCCCCCAACCCCTCATTCTGTCTTTGTTAAAAAGCCCATTTGTGAAGGGTGCCAAGACAGGAAAATAACGCCTCAGTGTTTGACATTTGGGGTTCTCTCTGTAGAGCATGAATCACCACACACCTGTGGAACAAACAAACCGCAGAACGTTTGCTGACGCCCACTAAGGTCAATTTTACCACCATGTCTAGGTCGTTATAGAAAACCAAATAAAGTAACTGGTTGGTCAAGCAAAAAGAATGAGGCCTTATCGGACAGAAAGCCATGCAAAGCTCTGTGTGGCATTACTCCATTCCCAGTACCCCCTGAACCCTGGCACTTAACTCACACACATCAGATAAAGCACTGTATTAAATGTCAGTGTGACCACTTAGAAAGCAAACGTGAATGATATCCAAAAAACCACTGCCATCTAGTTAAGCACATAAGGTTTTTCAACATGGCACCCTGTGAAGCTAATAGCGCAAGCTAAGCCTTGGTAATGGCAGACGGGTTTCTAGGCTAAGTTCCAACTCTCTAAGCTTTCCATGTCAAATAAAATCAATGTAAGCTATATTCTACCCATGTAGATGTGTAATTATCTGTGTTCTATCATTACGGTTTTAGACTAACTGCAGCTAAAACCAAGCAAGACAATAAAGTTTCCAGTTGGAGTTTGAAATGCTTTGAGCTAGCTTTAACAACTAGCAGAAGGTTGCCAGAGAAGGAAAAATGTTCACAGCCAGTCAGGATCACTGCCACTTATGCAGTATCTCGCTGCGTTTTGTGGGCAATCTCTTTTATTGCAGGGATGACATAATTCACCCAACTTTCATGCAGCGTTTATAATTCTGTCACCCTGGCATGCTGTAGCTGACCATGACTGCTACCCTATCAAGCAGACACCTCTTGAGTTGAAATCAATAACCAGTGCTGAGGATGAAGCGTATTTTTTCCTGTGTCCCTGGACTGCCAGTCATAGGGATCCATCTCAACTGTCTGTTGTAGCCACTTTAGCCAGATGTTGGAGCTGGCAATGAGCAAGGCAGACAAGGTGTCAGATATATTCAAATGACCATAATGATTATCAAGAACCATTACCATAAATAATTGACAAGAGTGCTGGGGGACGTATGCATTCAATTTGACGGAACGGCCTATGTGATAATACTGCACTGTACTTGCTACATGAGTGATACAGTTATTGTTTGAGTTATTAAAAATAATAATGTGCTACATAATTGGGGGGGCATCGGTCAATAAAAAAGAACTACACAAAGGAGGGCAACCATTGCCATGTCTATCCTTTCAATGCTTTATCGTACAATAGCGGTGCTTCCAGAGAAAAGCCCAGTGCTTTTCCTGTAGCATCTTGCACAAATGTTTATTTATTTAATTACTAGAAAAAAAAAAGAAAAAAAAAAGAACAGCGTTAAAAATAAATGGAAATAACAACCTGTAACTTCCGGTTAGCAACTCAAACAAATACTTCAATCTAGAGGATCATCTTTGTTTGTGTTGACCTTGTAGTGTATATAGCTAAACCAGCTATACACACAATCCATGCTTGACATGCATTACAGTAGGTGGCCGTATGCATACGGTGGATATATACAAACTGGAAATGTGCAATTACACAGAAATTAAGTGGTATAGAAGGTGACATTTTATCTTTAAACATTGAAGAATAGAATCACGCTAGGGCCCAAATGTTGCCCACACACACACACACACACAACCCAAACAGCACTTGGCATACTGTTTAACATATGGTCTCTATTTGGTGCATTTTCTGAATGTGTGTGCCGCCTGTTCACAACCCAATTGCATTTGAGAGAAAAACAGAATGGGCCAGATGAATCAAGCAGCACTCGCACATAATACAAAACTACTACCGCCATTACCATTAGGAGGGGTCTGTTAAGGGAAACAAGGCTGGAAATTATGAAAAACTACTGTGAATCAAACCGGGCATTTGAGGTTTGGCCTAATGGCTGAGGCGACTGAGCATATGCCATTGAATGTACTGTACATACTGTACATTCAATTTACTGTTAAATGTTGCCGCCCTATGTTAATTACCATTAGGATGTCATGTTTCAGAATGAGCTGCAATCTGTTCTCCCTCTCCCTCTCCGCCCATTGACTTATTGGCTTTTTTCCATCTGCATTTAGCACAGTGCAACATACACTGAATAGTAAGATGCAAGACCCTCACTACTGAGTGGGGAAACTGATTAGATATTTTAACTTATATACAGGCTGAATCTCATTCTTACCCACGGACCGTCTGTGGTGGTACAATAGTCTACCCTGCTGATATACACACTGTATTCTCACTATAATGTTCCACTCTAACACAGTGGTTTCTTTAGCACCCTCCGCATTCATTGAGAGGTGTCTGACAGTGAGTGAGTGAGTGCACATTATAGATATTTGCATTCGCCCGCGGCCGCGGCCTCGCTGACATCTACAATTGTACACAGAGGAACAGAGAAAAAGGTGTTGATAAAAATGGTGCGGCAGGCGAAAACGGGGACATGTTCGGCTCCGGTCATATCGGCTCCTTTGTTGAACACCTGTGGCACAGCACGGTCACACGCGGGATTGACGTTTTGAGCAGTGAATGAACCCCTGGGCTCCAAGGTCACAGATGAACACACTTGCATTTACAGCTGGGCAAATCAAGAGGTACAGTATGTCTACACAAGTGCTGGAAATGAACTCATCTTTGAGTGCGTGCGTGTTGTGCACGGATGCACTTGATTATCTCCAATGCACAGGGCTTCCACTGCCAACACAGTGCGGCCATTTCACAGGAGAGCTACAATTTCCGTGCCATAAACTGTGTTGAGATTGCGAATGGAAATATTGACTATGTCCCACTGCCCTTAAGCAAACAATAAACAGGAAAAACTGCTAGCTTGTATTTACCTGCACTCTCCAGGGCACAACAAGGCACGGTCTCCAGCCGTTTTGGTAAGCTAACCCTATATTGCTAACTATGTCCGTTAGTGTGTGTGCGCGCGTGTGAGTGTTCGTACTCGTGCACACCTCGTGAATGCATATTGAGGGCTCCCATGGGGTCTAATGTAGACTAATAAGAAAGAAAGGTAATGTTGACCTAGTAATAGCAGGTTTCCTGCCAAGGCCTGAAAAGCCGCTTTGTGCCACACTGCGTCCTTTTAAGGCTAAACGCTAGGGAGTAGTGGAGTAATGCCTAAGAAAATGTCAGCTCACTCAAGGCATATGTTTGATATACAGACTTAACCATTTGATTTATATTTGACACATACAGTACAGTGCATGTTAAAGAATTACCATTGTGATTATTGTCAATGTGTTATGTGACTTGTTTGTGTTCACTACAGACAACAAAATAATAAACAGTATGTTGTTGTAAAACATTCTGATGACAAACCCGCAAAAAAACCATAAAGATATTTTATTAATTACACATTTGCTGGCTTTACTTATAATGCCAATATGACCTCATTCTGTAGACTGTTACAAACCTTTAAATGGAATGTTCTGTAATTCTTTTATCAATCCTCTCAAAGGACTAATTATAATACAGGTGAGGCAGTAAATTGACTTGCTAACAAGCCAATGAGCCAAATTCACCAAGTCATTACCACAGTAGCTCCTCAAAGCCCACGTCTATTAGCATTTGGATTTATTTGGTGATTAAACTGTTTCAAACTGAAGTGGGATGAAATGCAAATGCAAAAATTGCCTAAGCACAGTTGTCCCACCCTAACAGGTACAACAACATCGATAAAGCAGTGAATGCTCAAATATGTAAATTAATGTCTCTACAAATGTAACATTTCCGTCGGATTTCCTGTTTATTCTCTATGCCTGAAGGATTTAGCCCACTTTATAGAAAATACCGATATATATCGTGTATTCAACCTAAATATATCGGATATTATTTTTGGTCCATATCGCCGAGCCCTAACAGGGACTGACCATTAACCACAAAAGCATAAAGGTCAAAAACATACAGGTGTAATTAAAATCAATATCAAGCCATGGACAGTACATGTTGGCCTGAACACTTCCTTTCACGAGTGAGAAGAAGCAGGAGATGTAGGTGTCAAGGGACCACTAACAGCAGTCCTTGGTATTTGAAGGCTGGATGAGGGCAAGGTACAGTAGCAGATTGAGTTCAGTGTGCATTGAGCTTGAGGGCAAAACACTACACAATGTTTTTGCACCTGCATATTTTTCCTCACACAGCGCATCTGACCTTCAGCTTGGAATGGCCTTGAAAGAACGTTGAAATTCATTTGATAGAGCTCCTACTAGATAAAGCCAAAGCAAGAGCACGACCATAGCTGTTACCTGGACTGAGTTATTGATCCGACAGTCGAACCTAGTTTTAATATAGCAAGCCATACGTGCATAAACCTCTCTCTTTAACAAGAAATATATCTAAAAACAAATGCACAGCCACATGAACACATAAAGAGGCCCCATGTGCACATTCAAACACAAAAACAGGCCCCGGAGTCTCTCATTATCATGTCCGAGTGCCGGGCATATAATTGAGGGCTTACTATATGCTCGCCTTCTGCTAAGCCATGTTATCTGACAGTGCCACACACGGCTCTCACAAGCTTGCCCTCCGCTGGTGCCCCTCTGATTAGGGGCATTCTGTAAATTAAGCTTTACAGGAGGGACAGATCACCACAGCAGGAGAGAGAAGAGGAAGGAGAAAGATTACAATATGTAGAGAGGAAGCTACGTGGTCCACGGGCCAGCATACCAAACGGGAATAACGAGACGGAAACCCGGGAGAGGGGAAGATTATGATTTGACGAGGGGGAACACCTCGGTAACCGCAAGCTTAAGTCAAGCTTAGACATGAAACAGAAAAACGTCCATGTACTGCATTCAATTATTGTTCACCTATTTCTATAAATAAAATTGTCACTGAAATTTAAGATTCTCTGGACTGGTAAGGCTTTGGGCTGATATCTTGAATTAATTAGTGCTTTACCAGTGGTGTTTCATTCTGCTGGGATACTGCAATTTTAATTCAAATTAAATGCAAACGTGTCCGTATAAATACTGTATTATTTATAGCTAATCTAGCACCTATCTAAAGGTGTGCACTACAAAACATATTGTAGAACAGTAATGCTATAGGAAGAACTTCAGGAACCTATAGACTAGATATTGGCATTGCTGTGAGTTACATCACTTACAAGTGGAGCATCAGCCTGCCGACCACAGTCATGATGGCATTGACATACAGCACGCCCGCACACACACACACACACACACACGTTATTGATCATGCTATGATAGGGGATAGGCATCACTGTGTGACACCCTGGCTGTTAGCCAAAGCTTCTGCTAAGACGTTTATGAGACACAAAGTGAGCGGTTTGACAGTTGCTGTTGTCCAAATTTTCTTTTGTATTCATGAACATTAGCCTTCGACTGAATGATGCACAATGCTTTTGTCAAACAACTGAGCGAGAGAACAGGACATTATATCAAGAGAGAAAACGAGAAAGAGGGCCGTCGACCGACTGGAAGAATTCAGCAAGTCAAAGCAATTGCCTTGAACAAAGAACAGGATGAATGGATGAATGGATCAAAATGAAAAATGGCCTCTGAGCCCAAATAGATTTTACATTTAGATACTTCAGTAACCTTTATGTAAGCGTAGGGATCCTATGGAGATAAAGGCAGGGGGGGGGTTTGTGTTGGGCAGCGGCCACCGAAGTGAAATAAACCGGGTAAAAGGCAGGAGGTAAATGACAGGTCAAAGGTTACAGCCAGCTGGAGGAAATGACATCAGCAGGAAGTATGAATAAACAGTGGGGGATAATAACACAACACAAATGCTGACCTTGCAATGGATTAGCACTAGTGTATACTCTCTAAAATGTAAAAAAAATAAGTGCTGGGATGACCTTCATGAAAAGTTGAGTTACAAGTTGCCAGATGATTATAATCATAAAGCCATATTTTTTAACTTTTGTTAAACCAATGAGATTGCAGGTTTATATAATTTATTTATTTATAAGTGTAAACATACATAAACATTTTCTATAAAATGGAGCAACAATAATGCATACAAGCAGTACAAACGATCACTTTGCAGACACAGAGTTTGTTTTTGACACTTTTAGGGGACAAATGTTAGCAGGATGACTCAATATTAAGGTAAGGAATCTAGTTGAGAATTTAACAAATGCTTAGATTTGCTTTAAAATCCAAAGCAAATAACACAATTCAATAAAAACAAATCACCGAATACATACAAATATTACATAAAAGCAATTGCAAATGAATTACATAGGAAACAGATTTGGTCACTGCAGGTTATGCTTCCATCTGTTTTCAGTTTCTTCTGTGTAATAATGTATATACTACTAGTATTTTAATTTACATTAATTGTTAAGGGGTAAACTTTTCTGAAACTCTGGAAAACCTGAAAAAAAATACTAACTGTGAAGAAACTGATAAGAACCCAATTACTGAGTACACTGGATTGTAAATGTTCTGAAGCTCATAGCAACAACTATTTAATGTATTTAACAATAGCTGTTTTGTCAAAATATTGTAATCTGAACACACCAGTGCTATCAGACCTATGTGTAAAGGAGTGGAAGCAGATGTAGCCAAAGATGAATGAAGAGTGATGATATGAGAAGGCATTAAATGCAATCTTCTGCAAACTGAGTCAGCCAGAGCTGACTTTAAAACACAGCAGGGCACCTTCACTATTAAACACCCTGGACAGCCTGACCGCCAACACACATCAACACTTGTGCAACCTAGAGGACAGCTCCATTTGCACCTGCGAAACCAGTCGAGGTGGTGGTTGGGAGGGGTGGACGGGGGAGAGGAGATAATTCAAAAGAAAATAATAGGGAAAACAACAAAGTCAGTGAGGGCCATTATGGCAATAGCCATCATTTTACACCTGTCCGCTGTCTTATATAGGTGCTATTCAGTGGCAATGGTTATACTGTTGCCTCTAGAGAAATTCACCTCATTCCTAGGCGCACACACACACACACACACGGCCCTTTGTATGGACCAACCAAGAAAATGCACCGTCCCTTTTGTTAAAAGAAAACATGGTCTACATACACTTATATAGCTTTGTGTTATTGAGTCCCATTGGTACACTTAGAACATGCTGTTATTAGGAACTACAGGGCAGATGAGCAGCAGAAAGATGGGGGACAGAGCGAGAGAGAGAGAAAACAAATGGACCTTTTACATCAAAACTTTA
>JAODVN010212083.1:0-12004 GCA_025434125.1 Chologaster cornuta
TCAGACACATACAAGTTACATGCGCGGTTGTGCGCGCACCTAAATTACACACAGTCACAAACACACATGAGCGCGCACAAGCACACACACGCACACACACGCACACACACGCAGGGCGGGTGCAGATCAATTGTTTTCTTGTGGTGGAGGGTCTCAGCTGAGGCAGTGTGAAAGGGGAGAGAGAGGCGCAAGACGCCCTCTCTCTCTCTCTCTCTCTCTCTCTCTTCCCTCTAAGTGTCATGTTAGCAATCCTCTCGCTTGGTGTTCCTGATATCCAAGCATCTCTCCCAGGACCCTGCTTGGCAGAAATAAGAGTTTAGAGCAGCAGTGCTGTTTCCTCATTGATTTTGGATCTGACCTTCCGGTAACCTGGCGTAATACAATCGCCCGTGCCCTTACCCTGCCCCCACCTCAACCCCCTGCTCCCACCCCTCACCCCTCCTGGCTGCGGGGAGAGACAAACACAGACGTGGGCAAATAAAGGACTTTGGCTTTATCACACTTCCCCCTTTGACAACAGCGGTTGAAATGTGGACAAACCCAACAGGGAAAACATAAACGCAGACAATGAGGTCAGACCACCTGAGGATCCTGACAATCCTGATAAACCAGAGTTGCCCCACCACAACAAAATCCTACATCCATTGTTTTTGTTATTAATTGTCAATAAACCAAATTCAGAATCTGAATCAATATTTAAAACATGAAACGCTCTATGTTCACTATGTTAGTACATTCTTATTACACTTCACACACACTTAGTGTGTGTGTGTGTGTGTGTGGGAGGGGGGGCGAGGGTGTTTAGGGCCAAGAGTGTGTGGAAATGTGTCATTTCTCATCGTTACAAATAATGCAGTAAGAGATTAGATACCATCCCATCACACGGCTAATTACATAACAACAACTTGTTTAAGTTACCTTGGGCTAAGAATACATCCTGACTAAAGTAAGTAAATAAAGAGAGAGAGAGAGAGAGAGAGAGACAGGAGCTTCCAGCTGAGGAATAGTCTGAAGAGCATGACTGCGCCAAACTCTGAAATACAGACAATCCAAGGGCCATTATCTGGTGATTAATTATGTGCTGGAAGGTGGAGTGAGAGATCAAGACTGAGTGTGACAGAGAGAGAGAGAGAAAGAGAGAAAGAGAGAGAGAGAGAGAGAGAGAGAGAGAGAGAGTGTTCCACTGGCCCTCTTTCCAAAAGCCAGTGATTACAATGACTGCAACTCGCTTCTCTCCAAATACCCTCACATCCTCATCATCTCTTAGAGAGCATTACGGACCATCGTGAGCATTGCTCGGCATCTCCCAGCTCATCCACAGCTCGCCTTGGGAAACATCTGGTTTCTTTGCTGTCTCGTTATCACGCTCCTGGGCCGCAGCAGGGGAGCCCACCCCATAACAAGATCACTCACATTGATGGATGAGCCGGGGGGTTGCGTAAACCTCTGGAAGGATCTCTGGGTCCTGCATGTGAAGTGTGACAGCAGCCCAACACGTAAGATGCAAGGTTATAATGACAAAGGAAACAATAGGAGAGAAGTGAAAGAAAGTATTGGAACGCATTTCTATTTGGTCGCTACACTATATTAGATTATATTTAGGACAGACACAAATACAACTAGTGCACTTCTCACAGGATCACAAACACTCACACACACACACAAATAATTCCCTTTTTAGTGCATTTAAACGTAGCTACTATCCCGTATCCTCATGTGTGTGTGTGTGTGTGCGTGAGTGCGTGACAGCATGACACCCACTCCAGTTTACACTCCTGCCCACTGTGGGTGGTGATGATGGTCTGAACATCCGAAAGATAACACCCCAGAATAAAGCAGCTGGTTAGAATGGATCAATATGGAAACAGCAGACGTAGCGTGCTACCTACCTACATGTAGATAGTGTTACACTGATTAATGCTGAGTGCCTTGTATTGACCTACAGTGCTGCAACTTTCAGCGGGTGATTTAAAGGAACACTCCTCATGAAGCTAGAGCGCCCACAGAACCAACATTTCTTATACAGCTCTTCTGTGACTTTGTGCAGGAGAACCAGTCAAACAGAACTCAGGTGTGTGTGGGGCGTGCGCTCTCCGAGTTACAAACCAAAGATATTTTGTAACACCAGTTTCAGCCAATCTGGAAATCCCAGAATAAAAGTGGTGTGTACTTTTAAGATGTGTGCATCTTCGGTATAAGATAACCACTGTTTCCAACTGCACTGTTCCCAGAAAACATATGATAGAAGCACTAGTGCTTAAGTAGCATTTGGGGTGAACAGGAAGCCAATTCCATGAAATGAATGGAGTAAGGAGCATTTCAGCCACAGACTGAAGAAAAGCAAAGTCTATGGAAAACTGAAAATGACATTGTACACTCAGGCCTTAAATAACTGGATTGTGGCGGTTTGTATTTATTGGTTCTGCTCCACCATTCCTATGTAATTTATTCTTTTGTATGGTGCTAAGGCTGTCAAAAGGTCTGTAATGAGAAGTATTAGCTTCCTCTGTCTTGTTAATTGCTTTTCTTTCTCCAAATGAAGACTGAAAATAGCTCACTCCACAAAATCTAGATATACATCTTTCCTTTTCTCCCTCTCTAGTCTGGTTTCATTTGGTGGAATGTTCTTTTAAATTCTTCCTGTCACACAAATGTGAAGCTCCCAAAGGCTATGAGACGAAGTGGCCAACCGCCAACAAGGGTAATAATACGGTACACCACAAACCACAATACACAATCAAGACCTGCCATGATGAACACTGCCTGAAAAGTCAAGAGGTGTGTATTGCATTAGCAACGTATCCAAACAGGACTGCAGCAACTGTGTTGTTCCATGTCTCAAGGACTGCAGCCCTGCTTAAATGCAAGGCAATACAAACTGTCCGGACGGGGAGAATATTATGGTGCGGCATCATGGACATTATCTACTGTATGTTGATGATACAAGTCTTCAGTCTTACATACTCGTAACAGTTGGGGTGAGTAGTAACACAGAGTTGTATGGGTTGAATCAAGATGTTATTGTAATTGACAGTAACAATGTGTTGAGACAAATACTAACTAACTAAATAAAAAAATAAACATGCTATTATGTGAATTTACATTTGAAAAACATGATTTAGACATAATAAAAGAAAATCAATGTGACGTGTACAGTCTTTGTGCTTTTTAAATGAATGATATTTTAGTTTTTATTTGATCTCTTCAGTGACTTGGAACAGTGTCCTACGTGCAGGTGTTTGAAGCTCTATCAAGCCCATGAAAACAGGTGCCTTCCAAAACCAAGCTCCTGGTTTGAGAGTAGTTTAGTGTGAATCATTAAAAATGAAAGGAGCAGCGTCATTTCTAACACCTGCCTTTTAAAGAGACCACCAGCATGCAAGCACACAAACAGACAACTCCACCCTAACCCAACGCACACACACACACACACACACACACACACACACGGGCATACCTGAGTCATTGACCACTATAGGCAAAGTTCAACAGGTTTATATAAGGATGTGTATCCAGGTTTACTGCTATCTAGCAAACAAACCTCAGTTTGCTCATTCAAGGTAGACCTCCCTGTCTGAGGAATTAAACTGCTGAGGGAACCCCCTGGAATAGGAACAATCCAGTCACAGTGGTAATGCTCATGGGTGGGAAATAGATTATTGACAATTAGTCGCATCTCACGAGAAGGTCACGCCTCCAGAGTTCTGCTCCATATAGTCTCACAGAGCCAGCCTTTCCTCATGTAAGGTCTGGGACACAGCCCTGGCTAACCGTGGCAAGATCCGCCTACTTGACAGGAAAGGCATTTTGATTGACATGCAACAATCAGCTACGTAACTCAGTGACAAAATCTGAAGCGTAATCATTTATACAGAGGAATTTGTTGAGAAACGTACCAACATGACTGGCTGTCAGATATTGTTCTGTTAGATAAGTAGGCTACTTTTAGTGATTCAAATGAATGTACTGAAAGTAAAATATATAAATAAAGCAGGTTACCTTTCTGCAATAGCATTGCACCAGAATTACACCTACAGACTTAATGAGTGAGTGACAATGCTAACAGCCAATGAAAATCTACTTCTAAATCTACTTCTAAAAAGCAATTACAGGCTTATCAGACATTTAGCACAGAGTGTTATGTGACATAGTGCTGATTGATGGAAGTTGCTGAGACATTGCAGAAAATGACTGAAACTCATATGTTAATGAACCTGGAACATTAAGACAGTAGTGTCATGCAAATAAAAATATATTTTTAGCTATTGCTAAATTAACTTTATACATGTATAATTATAAATTTATAACTATTGCTGCAAGTCCTTTGTTTAATAAATCCTTTAAACGAATGTACCTCGTGTGTATCGTAATCCAAGGACTACATGTAAGACATTGCATATAAAACTGTGCATGAACCTTTTTTTACTTTTGTCCATATTTCTTCCTTTCCTCGGTTGCTTTGTACAGTGCTAACTTTCCAACACACCATCTTCATCTACAGTACCAGCTTTCCCTTGTTATCCTTCTTTAACCCTGACACCCATTCATTTTCCACCACTCCCACTCAGGGTGTTCCCTCTGTGCACTTGCCAAACCACCCTCTTTCCCAGCGCATTTCCTATCTTTTCCATTTTCATCCTCTCCTTTCTCCTGCAGGAGGAGCATTTGCACTGCAGTCGTATCACCTAGCACTAATGACAGCTTTAATGATTCATATGGCGGACGAGTGGGATCGCGTCCAGGGGTGGCAGGTGATTCAGCGTCGACTGAAACTGAAGCAAGGCGGCGGAGACAAGAGAGATAGAAACGAGGGCTGTACGCTCGACAGAATTTCGTTGCTATTTGCCAGAATGATCGTCCAACTATAGCCTATTTATGACCGTGCTGAGTAGCCTCGACACTCGACACCAACAACATGACACAATCCCCATGCTAACCGCCACATATAATTTTCCCCATTCGTCTGAACCAAGTGCAACACTTAGCTAATTCGCAGTGAATTGTAAAATATGATTCCATCTGACCTCTTAACTGATTTGTAATACTGACAGTGGGGCAGCCAAGAAATGTGTCAAAAATGACTCTTTGTAAGGGTGAAACGAGGGATGACAGCTATCTGAGCAGATGTGTGGGCACTGGTCACTTCAGGGAATGGTAGGGGGAACCAAACCTGGCCTAGGACAAGCCATCTTGGTGTTTACTAAGTAAGCAGTGTGTGTGGCTTGGATTCAGTGGAGAATGTCCAGGCGTCGCTGGCATATACAGGGCTTGTGATTTCATACACAAACACATTGGTTATAGTGGCCCCTGGGTTCTTGTAGAATTAAAAACAGTTTGAAAGTTAATGCTTTGGAGTGGGTACGGAGCATGTACAGTGTTTGTCATGTTCTGCTTGCGCCAATCTGGCACCTGTCTCTGGCTGAGAGTCACCAGTATTCCACGGTCTTCCATGCATGACATATTTTACTGTGTGCGTGTGTGTGTGTCCGTATGCGTATGTATCTTCTGTCCTCTGACACTACTGTGCTAAATGCCAAAATAATACATTCAGCAAATCAATCTTACAAATTAACTTAATTTAATGTAATGTAACATTAAAATGTACTTTAAATCGAATGAATATGTTCCAGCATTTAATTAAACCTGGTAGGTGTCTAGAAACGTTACTTTCTTAGCCATTTTCACACAGCCTCATTTTATCGGTTGGTTTCTGTTAAATATTTGTCACTAAAGGATGTAAAATATATGTATTAACTTCCCACAAATATCAACATGTGCAGCCCCACCTGTAACCAGGGCAGCAAATATTTAAGGCTCAAAATATTTCAGTTTTCCTTGGGGGAGGGGAGGGTTATGTCACATTCTTTCACACAAAGTGGAAAAGTGGGAATTTAGGAGTCCTTGTGTCCATTCAGCAGGGCATTACCATGTTCTTTGATGGACTTCATTGGGCCCAAAAGAGAAGGACGTATCCCTGTTTATTTAAATGCACAGCTTTGTTGGCCGTTAAATGCAGCTCAGTCTTCATTCCTCAGTCACTGTGCCTCCATTCACAGCCAAAAACAAAAACATTTGACCTTCTTTGTCCACTTGGTTTGTGGTTCTATTCGATTTGGCTCTTTTTGCCACACAGATTTCTTAATTGAACATTCTTTGTGGAAAACGAGAATGTTTCTCTTTAAACTCGCTTTTTCTTTTTTAGTTACATTTCTGTCTTTTCTATGGTGAGAATCTGCACCTAAAGATCCCATTTTGCTTAATGTTCCAATGGGAATGCTTGCCTTGGTGACATTGGGATAATAGATTTCAGTCTTTATGCTTGCTCTGCTTATATTGTGACAATTAAGTCTGTTAGGAAGATGCCAAACAGGTTCCCAGCCAAGCGGACACTGGATATGACTAGTTGTCCTATTTTCAGATAATTGCAGGATGATAAAATCTACTTCACCGCTAGTTCAAAATAAGCCTTTGCTCAATACAAACATATGTTTGATAGATCAGTCTATCCATTATATGGAATGTTTGACATTTTAGCTAAATTAGGTTTGAAACTTCAGTCAGTTCAGTATATGTTTCTATATTATCTATAAATTAATTGTATGGGTAATGAGCTGCTAACCTTTAGACGCGATGACAGCAATTGCGTGACATTATACAAACATAATAATTACAAATGAATAGTTTTTTAACATTTCAAATATACCTGCCTAAAGCATCTTTAGTCAGTGCTGAAAGCTGTTAGAATGTGAAAGGTATTACTGGCGGTGTGAGTTGTTGTTAGTGCTGTGTAGTTGCTGCTTGCATGTGCCTATATATTGGGCATAGCTGGCCCTGTTAGTGTGAGTTTATGAGCAGCTTTACGAGGTAGTCACAGCTCTCCTAAAAGAGAATGATGTAGAGGCCTTGAACAGTGCCATTGACTGGGCTAACTGCAGTAAGTCTAGAGCCAGCTAAAATCAACACCAGTATTATATGCTTAGTCAGTTTAGTGAAAGGCCTGACAGTAAAACCCTTTTCTAAGAAGCACTGTTTTAGCCACAGTGTTTTCATCTTATAATAGAGATAAGAGATACGGTAATATCAACTTGTATTATAAGGGTTAAACACATACTGTACTGTATAGACGTACACTGCAAATTTAAAATAACTTGAAAATGGAAACAATGGATGGAAAATACTGTACAGTTAATGGAATGATGATGTCACTACAAATGTGTAACACGCATATGAATGTCCTAGGATTACGCTGTCCTCTTCTCTTTTTCCAAGAGCCAAAAACAGACGTACTTCAAAACAGTGAGCGGGGTTTAACATTTGGGGCTCCCGGGGCTCAATAGCACCACTCACGAGTGTCTTTAAAACCGCTGTGCCTCCAGAAAACCCCTAATGCTAAAGTTCAGTCAAATCTCAGCATGGCTTAAAGATACCTTACATGAACATACCCTCTGCGTCTATGGACCTCCCATTCCAATAAGGTTTAGGAAGAAGATATGGCCTCCTAAATAAGACTCACATTGTGACCCTCTGCAGAGAAAGTAAAACAGAGACAGAGAGAGGAAGCATGGTAATATGAGGTGTTTTATAACACCACTAGGGATAGCCTGATAATAATGAAATATTGTACCAATACTGGGGCCAGGGACCCTGTCTTCACCATCCTGGGCAATGTTTCTCTTAACAAGATCATAAATAACGTTGGCAGTTAGGCTCCAAACCGGAGGTCAAAGAGGATAAGGACTTGGTTTCCCACATCCACGCCAACACTAATTGGCCAGGCTATCCTTAGTTCTTCTGTCTACATATGGAAAAATGGTCAAAGGTGCTGGTTTGCTAGCATCACTCTAACAAGCTATCAATTGTCACAGAGGGATACATAATTGAGGACCAAAATCTATTTACAAATAATTGAGAGTTTTTACTTTTTTTTTTATGCCCCAGAGAAATTATGAAATGTGTGCTCTTCACAAGAGATGTCTGATTGGACTGTCTAGAAGAGTGGGACTGCTTAAGAAAGCCAGAAGCTCATAAAAAGACCAGGATTTATATGGAGTGAAAAGTATGTCCAAAACCACGTCTTGAGTTATGAGTTCAACAGGGACAGGGTCCACAGAGAGAAATCAAGCTGGGACGGTTACCAGCATTCCTACAATATAGTACCATGTCACTATAATTATTATTATGCCTTTCTCTTTGTCGTAACAATAGGATAATATTTGTCCATTGCTTTGCACTAATAAATAATACATCATTTGATATTGTTTCTCAAATAGGTTTAAAACTTGATACATTTTTTTGATCCTTTATCTGTATAATGGCTTGCAGTATTCTAACAACAATATAAAACGAGTTTTGCATAAATGAAGGCTATAACTGTCAAATTAATGTCAATAATTGACATCTTTTAAAGAGCTCTTGTCCATATTAACTCTCAAACTCATAAAATGCAAGACAAAGCTGAGAACATGATGGAAAGATGCAATCTATTTGGCAAACAACATGAGTGAAATGTGATACCTCTCGTAACACTATAGCCAGCACGCCTAACTAGGCTATTTGGGACCGCTGCCGTGATGCAAGTGATTGGCACTGCTACCATGTTAGCGGGACATGCATGCAGCTGTCAAAGTTTAAATGAACTTTGACTTGAGGTTCAATATAAGACTCAACCCATAAGAAACAATATCCCCTCCTATCAAGGTTAACTTCTTTGCCTGGGAATTCTATCTATCTTGTATATCATATTTTTTGTATAATGTGACCTTATAAAAACAGGTCAAAATTGGTACTAACATCATTTCTAAATAGTTTTTCCCACTTCTCAGTATAATATATTCAGTATATTATGTTCAAAATGGTTGTATTATTGTCAGTCTCTGTTCTTATGTTTTGTGCTTCTGTCCAACCCAGCAGATACATCTGGGATTTCTTACATCTCTTGACTTTTACGTTCACCATTAACCAAATCTTTTATTGACAGTTTGAAGTTGATTCAAAATACTAGTATTACGTAATACTACTTAAAATCAGACATTGCATTGCAAGGCTAACACAAAGACACCTTGAATCGAGAGATCGTTGTGTGGGTGCTGGTAATGACAGTTGGAGGTGGAGCAGGTCATGAAGAGGTCACCAGGACTTGCCTGGTGGTCTGTAAATGTTGATGATGACAGTTAAACCTGGGGTTTTGCGGGGTATCTGAGCCTTAGCACAAGCGCAGGGTTATCACAGTCCCCATCATACAATTCCCAGGTTCTAGTGACATGTTATGGCTATCGCTGATGGCAGCTTAAAATACAAGTTACATCAAATAAAGCTCGGCATTCATGCGTGTAAAAGCCCTTCACTTGCAACATGTGAGCCAAATTAAATCTCTGCTTGGTTTATTTTCTGCTTGAAAGGCTTTTGGTTATTTTTGTCAGGATTAGGAGAAGGTTAGCAAGATTATATGGTTTGCCGGTGCTAAATGATATCTGATCAGGAATTACCTCATGTTTGCATTAGATTGTCTGAATTAAGGGGTATGGGTTACAGGCTTTTGTTTAACGAATTCTACTTTAATCTGCTGTGTGCCAAAAATACAGATGTAATCAGACATACATAGACACATGTAGGAGACACACACAAACACACACACACACACACACACACACACACACAGACACACACACTCTAGCTAAAGCCAGTGTATTCTCCCTAGTTTTTGGAATCCTTGAAACCTTATTTGAGTAAGAATGAGTCATTGGCCTCACAATGGGCCACAGTGACAGCCTGTTCTCCGTTGAACTCTGATAGTGGTAGGGTTTAGATGTTTTATATTGTCCCCACACTGGGGTCCCCTAACCCCCATACGATGGCCCCTCACTTCTTGTCTCCCCCAAATGCCTTTTTATTGACGGTGAGACAGTGAGCATGGAGACGATGACCACACCATTAAAAGTTAGTCACAAACCATTCCATAGGCTTTCTGTGTTTCTGTTCGCATGTGTGCGCGTGTGTGTGTGTGTGTGTGTGTGTGTGCATGTGCGCACGGATTACAATAAGTGAGGCGGTTATAAATCCCCTTCACCCCATGAATATGAAACAGGCTTACTAGTTCTCTAAATATACATCCACGCTCTTCAGAGACAACACACACCTTTGTGATGTCCCAACTGTGGCCTCTCATTTCGGACAAATTATCAAGAGATCCGTAGAGATGAAAAGGCTCATATGCACCGAACGGTGCTATAACTGTACTGTATAAGTGTAACTTGCCTAAACTATTTCACCAAGGTATTTTCTGCAGCATTCCCTAAGATTACTTCAATAAACGGATACTATAAAGTGTAAGCTTAGGTATAGATAGTAAAACTGGGTTAGCAAGGAAATCAAGCTTCCTAAAGCGAGCAGAATCTTATAGAGAATTAAGTGGATTATAAAGTCACTTTCTGCTCAGCTGCTGGAATTCATGCTCTTTACAGAGATAGCTTTCTAATACAGCGGGGAGGATCACTGCAAGTGGCTGGTGCTCTTAAAGAAACAGGCAAACACAGGAGTGTAAAATGGGGTAGTGTCACGCTAAAGCACAAACACAGATGCATGCACGCACGCGCGCACGCACACACACAATGCATTTCTGTACTATGGCCTTAATGGCGTCTTTGCTTTAGCTCTAGTTCTGTCGCTTTTCTGTCACTGGAAATGTGAAGCGAGGCCCTCTAATGAGACTGCTAATGGTCTGGTTGACCCCTGACCTTGTGTCTCTACCAGGGTCTTCACAAGGCCACAGGCCAGCCACATAATCACTTCCATGGAGAACTCGCAGCCCCTCCAAAAGTGACTTTTAGCCCTGCTTGAGAGCAAAACGTTAATTTAGCGAACTGTAGCCCATGCTCGCCTGTCACTTGTCGTCAGGTTGGATTATGTTGGCGAGCCCTTGTTTGTCCCCCTTTATTAGTTTATGGCACAATGAAATGATCTGTGTTTCATTACAGCCTCCTGGAAACAATCTGCTTTACAATTTAGGTATGGGTACATGCAAACACACAGCCCTCCTCACACACATACACATACACAGCCCCCTCCTTCCCCGACACACACACACACACACATGCACGCACACACACACACACACACGCACGCACGCACGCACACACACACACACACACACACATCTAGTGCATGGTACTGTATCTAAAAGTTAACAGGAGGAATGGGATAATGGAGGATGGTTCAGTTAACATGAGCTTGGAAGACTTTCTGAAACTAAATCTTATTTATCCCATGAGCGACATTATGAAGACATTGTCTCCATAAAGATGGTTGCAAATATTGTTTTCATCGTTCTAGGACTTTCAACAAATCTCAAAGCCATCCTCTTTGTATTCAGGTATGTTGTTCAAAAATTCCATCTGTGGCAAACCTGTACCAGACCACCTCGGAGTCAATTTCATTACGCTTGAGAATGACATCATTCTGAATCAACTGATTCTTTTAGCATATTTAAAACATGCATCAAGAAAGAAAATTGGAAGAACATGAATGCTTTAGATTTCTTACTTTGTAATGCCAAGGCATGTTAACAGGTATGAAGAATTTCTAGTTTTCCTAGTTGAATGTCTTCATTCATTGAGGAAATCATTACCTTATGATTCTCTCTCTCTTTCTCTCTCTTTCTCTATTCCATGCTCCTCATCTAAACACACACAGGAAGAGGTTGTAAAGTGCAGGTATGTTGTTAAGTATAGGTTATTGTGCTATACCTCAGGTTCTGTAAAAAGGCACAAATAATTCCAGATTATTCTATATTTCTTTATAGTGGCCTATGAAACTTTATTGTTAAGCCTATAACAATATACTGTATGTTTATACTAATACAGACATTCCCATTGTCTAGGTAAGGTTCTGTGCAATTCATTCAGGCTTATTACTGTACTGTACTTGAACGTTTTTGTCATTATTTATTAATGAATCACTTCACCTAAATGTAAAAACACATTTAAAGCTGGATACACCATGAACATAT
>JAODVN010212189.1:0-12002 GCA_025434125.1 Chologaster cornuta
CTCTCTCTCTCTCTCTCTCTCTCTCTCTCTCTCTCTCTCTCTCTCTCATCTGTGTCTGTGTGTGTGTGTGTGTGAGACAGAGAGCGGTTGCATGCGCACGCCTCTACAGCGTCAGGCAGAACAGGAAGCAGTGAGGTGGGGCTTTGTGTGTGCGCGCGCGCGCGTGTGTGTGTGTGCGCGTGTGTGTGTTGGCCGCTCTCTCTTCCTCTTTGTCTCGTTCACTCACTCTGGATTCAGACTGGCTTGTGGTTCCTAGAGCATCCTGGATATAAGGGGGCAGGAATAGCCCGTGTGCGCGCGCTCGTGTTTGCGTGTGTTGTATGGGAGAGCGGTGAGGCTTGGGAGGGGGTTGCTAACAGACAACTGGGGGCCAAACATGGCCAGTGAGGAAGTTGTGGAGGAATACGCAGGGGAGTTTGCGACGGAGGCCCCCCCACACACCGAGCAAGACGACTGGGAAACTTTGGTAGGAGATGCTAGCTTGTGCTGAGCTCAGCGTGGCTGACTGTGGTGATAAAAGGTCATTACAGGCTCTAGTGTGCGGTGGCTGGAAAATGCCAAGAGTAATGGGGTTTTAAATATTATTTTGTGGTCTTTCTGATGGTAAAGCACACAGAATTATGCACGGGAATGGTTACAATCAGTGCATTTATGATTTTGTATGTGTTTGTAGCATTTTGATTGCTATGAAAAGCACACTTGAATATGCTTTAAATGTAAGACATTTCTCCTCACTGTAATTGTAACGTGTGACCATGTTTGTTTCAACTATAACATTTCAATGAGTCACAGGAGTGGCAGTCCTCCTATCAGTTCTTCTAACTTCCTCGCTCACTTCCTGTAATATTTCTGATGTTCTGAGCTTTCGTTTTTGTGTCACCCCGTGTGTGTGTGTGTGCGCGCGTGTGTGTGTGTGTCTGAACACCATGGAGTGGCATGTCTTTGTTACGGGTACCAGGGATTAAATGGAAGTGGGTTGTAAAGGGGTGCGTCACAGCATAAATGCTCTCTTCCTGTTGCTCAGGATGTAGAGCCTGATCCTTTATGCTGCCGTGTATGGTGCTGGTTCAACTGCTGGTCACAGCAGGACACTATGCTGTTCTCCAACAGGCTCCTTGTCACGGGCCAGAGAAACCAGGATTATATGTGTCCTTTTTGCGTGTATCTGTGTTGTAGCCCGTGTTCATTTGTGGGGAACCTGTAGATCTATATGGTATTGCATTTGTGTGTGTATAGATGTATTAGTTTTTATGCGTTTGAGCCTGAATTTTCATCTTATTTATTTTTTTAGGATAATTTTGAATGTTTCAGGAATTAATTTGACAATAAATTGGCATCAGCGACAAAAACAAACACATACAACACATGCCATTTAACATTGTTTATTCATACCATATTTGTTTATATGGCTGAGAACATTCAGAAGCCAATCCAGACATTGCAAGGCTTCAACTACATTCTTGTCCCTAGTTTTTATATCTGCTGTTGTTTTACTCTTCATTGTTAAATAATGGCTTTATTTGTGAACTATTAAACTTGTAGAAAACATTTGCCTGTTGTTTAGTCTGTGTTTAGAGAGTTTAAACCCCAGTTCAACTCAAAAGTGATGTAGAAACTCAAAGTTTTTTACATCACTAATGTAAAAATGAACAATTTTATTTTTATTTGACAAAACATCAAATAGGCTAGTCATCAAATGCTGTCATAGGCACACGTGAACCCCTGCAAAGCAAAAACAAAGCAATGTGTCCATGTCAACTCTAGGTACTTTCCTTCATGCTCTCCCCAGTAGTGTTTAAGGTTAAGGTGTTTTTATCGTTTTAGTGTCTGTGTGTTTAACACACACTAAATCTGCCACATCACTGTCTCATGTTGTCTTCCTGCACACTGTACTCCATTCTCTTTACCAAACAGTCTCCCCTGCCGTCATTTCCTCTGCATTCATGCCCCAGTCAACACTTTCATATTACGGTGATTAGCGCTTTGTTCTTGTGCAACAACTATAATCTCTGGTACAGCGCCACGTGGTAAACATATAACAGTGTGAACAGAATTGCAATGCACAGTATCACTTGTATGTATCGACACCCACTAATTTGTGTAAATCATATGGCGAGGTTTCTTTTATTCTTGTCCCTTGTACTAGGTAGATAGTCTAGGGCTGGCCCCAAATACTTGATTATTTGGGTATTTGTTCGTTAGATATGTATTTTTACATTTTAAATATTGGTTTTAGATGTATTAATTTTTATTATTATGCATGCATGGTTTCCCATACTGTCTCTGTATAAACCCATATGTTAATGTCATTGCCTGCCCTACACTGTCAACACAATCTATTGCAATTAGCTCTGTATGTAAGAAGAGAGCAAGGCTATTCATTCAACACACACTGTAATTGGCTAATACTGTATTGGACAGATCTGATCAATGTCAATCAAACATGTCAATAAAAGTGGCCATTTTGAGCGCATGGCTATGTTTACATGTGTGTTCACTGAAGCTGTGAATGGAAGATTACGTCTGCCGGCTAATAGAAAATGAATGCAACAGCAGGCCATGCAGTGTTTTCTAAATGCAAAATGTTTTGCAATAAATATTTCACTGGATTGTCTGGGCCAATGTAACAAGATAGTTTTTGATGTGTACTGTTTTTGGTGGTCTGGTGGATAATATGAGTCATAGGTGAGAAGTTGACTCAAAGTTAAAAATGTTGATTTTACTTTGAGTTGTTATGTTATGTATTTAAAACACACAAACGGTCCTTCTGCCTGTTTTTAACAGGATATGAACATTTAATTATAGTTTAGTGTTTGTAAGTTTTTTTTTTTTGATAATGAGTACTACTCAGAAAATACCATCAAGTATTCGAAGCCTGTAAAATGGTATTTGGGACAGCCCTAGTACAGAGACCAACCGACCGGCTGGCTCATGGCCTGGCTGGTGTTGTCATTATGCTGTGTCGTTGTGCTGTCTTTATCCACGGCCCTGTATGTGTAGCCGTGTTTACGTTACGCATACGGCCCAAAGAAGTAATGCATCTGGGATGTTTTCATGCTAATCTGACTTTCTGCACTGTCCCACATATCAGACACAATTCCACCCAGAGAGGTGTTATCATCCTATGCATTACTGCTCATGTACAAATCCTTTTGGCCTGCAGAATTGCATTGGTGTAGTATAGGCTTTGGGTGTGTGTGTGTGTGTCCTGTGAACAATCAATGCCCTGATTAAAAAAGAATAATCATCTCTAATCCGCTGTAATCTGTTTACCATTGATCTTTAAGGAAGGTGATGAGAACACTGGGCTTTTGTTCTCCACTTTAATGCTCCCTCACATTCACAGATCAGCCGGTTTCTACAGTTCAGGCGTCAAAATGTCTCTTGTCACGCAGAATATTTTCCTATGAGCTGCAGTGTTTCAAAATGACTGGCGACCAGAATACAGTAGCATAGTCTTGCATGACTTCTACCCACTGCCAGCAAGACACACTTCCCTTATTTTGTCTGTCTTGTTTGATTTCATAAAATCCTACCCAGATTATTGTTTAGTCATTGTAGTTTTGTTTGTGTGTTGGCATTTGTCTTGGTATTTACGCATACAAATACACTGTAGTTATTAAGTTATTGCCTAATTATTAGGTTATTATCTGTACACAGTATTTGTATGTATGTATACATGTATGTATGTTATTAAGGATGAAGAAGTTACTTTAAGACAGTCATCATTACTAATACAGATCATCTACAGATTGTGATACCTGTACCTACTGTATATTTATGAAGTATCTGATATTAGAGTGTAGGTTAAGGCCCATGTATGAGATGTTCTGTTTAACTCAGGAGTTAACAAACACAATGTCAGGCTTTGTCCCTCACGGTGAAGAGAGACACAAACTAAAAACCCTCTCCCTCCCTCCCTCCCAGAGCGATCCAGGCGGGCTCTCGGTCCTCCAGCAGTTGGGTTTGGACCAGAGCTCCGACTATTCTGACTCCACCGTGCAGCAGCGGCTGGACGTGCAGCGCGAGAAGATCCGCCGGGAGATCCGCAAGGAGCTGAAGATCAAGGAAGGGGCAGAGAACCTGCGCAGGGCCATCACCGACAAGAAGAATGCCCAGCAGGTGGACTCGCAGCTCCGCAGCTCCAACCGCAAGCTGGACTCCCTCCACTCTCAGCTACAGGAGCTGGACGCTCACATTGTTGTCAAGGGCCACGATGACACCAGAGGTATTGCTCATGGGTTGGGCTTCAGTTGTGATCATGATGGAACATGCTGTAATGCACTGTAGCATTATGATGGGGGTTACGACTCATCACCCACTTTGTGAGCTTTTTTTTTTGGGGGGGTGATTTGAATAATTAACTTTCAGTGCGATTTCTGGTTGTTTAAATACATATTTAATCTTACAGTATTTTAAGGTCTTAATGCCTTGTGTCTGCATTTGTGCATCAAAACACAACATTAGTAGTTGGGTAGGGGATTGCTATTGCAATATATTTAGCAGAGAATTCACTGGTCGATTGGCAGAATTGGGATGGTTTTCACCTTAATTGTCCTTCATCAGTTTAAATATAGCATATAGCAAAGTATGTAGCATGCATGCCCTGCACTGGCTTGTGTTCCCTATCTTAGTAACGGGCAGGATGGTAGCTTGCTGTCGAGGTGCAAATTGCAGAGCACTGTTTGTGCACGCATAATATGACTGCACCCATACTGGCAGTAACTTAAGTTGGCGCCTAAGGTTGCCCATAGGGATGTAAGAAAATATCAATACATCAGATTATCATGATATTACATTATTACGTTATTGTATTGTTTCTCTATAACATCTTTTAGTTTTTTACTCCGTTTAAAAGAAACCATGTACAATATACATTAACCTCAAAAGATGGTTGTTACCAGATTTAGCTTTAAATATAAGATAATTTCCATCTACAGTCCCTGAGCAAGCAGCATCACACATTAGCATTGCTATGACAGTTTTCCACCATTATAAATCGCAATATATCGCCTTGCTTACGGCATCGTAATATATCTCAATATATTGAATCGTAGCCCCTCTTTCGTATCATATCACCAGATTTTTGCCAATACACACCCTAGTAGCCAACCACTGATGTGAAACATGTCTGCACTGTGGAAATTCTTCAGTGTTGGAGGAAGACAATAGAAGACACTAACCTTTTACCCAACTGTTAAAAGGTAAAGCCCCTCCCTCTCACCCCTCTAGATTCCCCCAATTCTTTGTCTCCGGGGCCTGGCGGTCGGCCTACAGCCACTCAGGACCGCATTGCTGCTCTGGAGCGACAGCTGAACATCGAGCTGAAGGTCAAGCAAGGGGCGGAGAACATGATCCCAATCTACGCCAATGGAGCTACCAAAGTACTACTATATTTGCTGTGCTCACTGCCACCTATTACAATGCCACGCATGTTGCCAATGTGTACAACATGATGTACAGTGCGTTGTTAAATTGAATAGGTACAGCAAAATTGAGATTAGATAGTCATCAACATCAACATGTGAAATGTAGCTACGATATCCATCTACATGCACCCATAGTAGCCCCAAAGCAAAGCCACCATTTTTATGTAATGTTCCAATTATTAGACCTGAATATGGTATACAATAAGCCACATTCTACTGTAATAAAGGAAATAATTTTCCAAGCATAGAATAAATTATACCGTAATTATTCTTATGAATATCAGGGTGGCAGAGATAATATAAATTATGCAAATGCTCGCTGTCTATCCACCCACACATCCTCCACCCGGAAATTAAGAACTAACCTCAGACCATTTATCACATAATCAACCAATCTTGTTTCATTCCCGTCTTACTCATTAATTAATGATAAATGTTTGCAGAGACATGCTTTTAATAGTTCTGCTCAACTTTGCCGTTTCCTCTACGGTGTCGCCAACAGGACAAAAAGCTTCTCCAGGCAGCTCAACAGATGCTGCAGGACAGCAAGACAAAGATCGACATCATCCGGATGCAGATCAGGAAGGCCATGCAGGCTACGGAGCAATCTGAGGACAACCAAGGTGTCTCTCCTGTTTTATCTTTCCACTTATTGTTTTTAATCTCATCTGCGTTTACATGGACCCTGTTAAAAGCCCAACCTGAAAGAAAATGCTCCATATAAACACCTCAATCAGAAGAGAACAGCCCGATTGATATTTCATTCTAAAGCAGAGGTTTAGGATAACCCGTTCCATAACCAGAAGAATTATTTTATGTAAACGGTAAACCCCGATTACTTCCTTGGTGCGTTCTTCCGCTCATGCCCCGTCTTACTATATTGTTGTGTGATGCCGGTAGGCTGTTATGCACAGCCACTGCAGCCTACAACGTATGTGACATGCGCAAATAAGTGAATGGGAATAAGTAGGGTGACTTAATCTGTAGTTGTAGGCTAAAAAACTTCACCAGTCAGACAAATGGCCTCACTCCCCCGACATGCCCGCAACTAGATGCTAGCCCGTTTGAGCCTTTTTGCTAGCTGGACACGTTACAATACTGAGCCTAATGTGTATGTGTTCAACATCAGTCCCGTTAAACTGTGAAGCACGCAGCATGTAAACACGAGACCCTATTACATAACATACCATTTTAACAGGTAACCGTGTGTCCGTGTCAACTCAGCTGTTGTCTCCTCGTGTGCATTTTATAAACATTTTTAGATTTTTATATGGAAAATACGGGAAATGATAAATCACATCCTCAGCGTTGCACAGAATAGCACACACACACACACACACACACACTAGAGCCGTATTGATATTGCTGTATTTCCTTGATGTGGGCCAGTAGTGTCTCTTACCAGAGGTCAGACAGGGGTGAATGAAGGGAGAGACTGCAGGGAAGGAGTCAGAGAAGGCACCGGTGTAGTAATGAGTGGGGGAGTAGGTGATAAAATGGTGGACAGGCGGGGAAAGATACTTATTGTCTCTAATGGATATGCATCTTCTATTTGTCTCCCCACCCTTTAACAGCTCTCTCTCCGTACTCCCTTGTCTCTAAAGCCCGCATCCAACCCTGTCCTAAATACAAGAACTATCTTACAGACCCCCACCCTCCCCTCGATCTAATGGACACAGAAAATAAACACAAGCCGGGCGTGTTTCTTTAGAGACCAGCTCAATGAAGGGTTACACACACACGCACACACGTGTGTGCTCCCATCCTTTAACCCGACACCCTCTCCCAGGAAAACCTGACCTGTGTGGGGTGGAGTTGCGCGTGGAGGAGTTGTGGCACCACTACCGGGTGGAGCATGCCATGGCCGAAGGTGCCAAGAACATGATGCGTCTACTGGGGACCGCCAAGGTGCAGGACAAGAAGGCCATAGCTGAGGTGAGACCACCCAAGACCGGCGTGTTTACGGTCCGTTTCCTATGGCGATGTGGGATGTTATTCGCATGGAAATGCTTCATCAACACGAGCATTTGACACAGTGATGTACTCAGAAGAACTGGCTCTAGAAAGGAGGCTGTAGCGGACCTGCCAACATGCATACATGTTGCCTGCCAGCTACATAGTTGTCCATGTATTCACTATTCAATACGATATCAGAGTTAAAAGTTTGCCGACATGAATAGAGAATTATTTAATGTTTTGCATCTTAAAGGTATAGTCAGCTATTGTACACTTTTAGACTTTTTGTCAAATTCGCCAATTATCTTCTCGCATTCGGATAGATTACCGTTCTCTGTGCGCTGAAAAAAAGAATCTGGTACTTCTGCACAGCCCAGTAAACAACAACATATATAAAGTGTTACACAACAGTTAGTTCACCAAGTGATTTGATTGGACAAGAGGCATTCCATGTTTCCCACCTCTTCAAAAACTTTCTGAGGAAGTGTGTTTGATTTGAGCTCGACGTTAGGAAGCATTCTCGAGAAAGACGGTTGTTGGCAGTACAGAGTTTGTTAACCAACATGACATGGAGACAATCATTCGACAGTGCTACTAACGACCAAACACGCATATCTGTACCGTTCAACAACACACAAGTCAAAAAGGATGAGCACAATGATTTTGGTGACTATTTTGGGATATAAAAAGTTTGTTTAAACACTGGACTCTTAGAACGAACGCCGTTCAGATTGTCTTTGCAGTAGATTACTTCTGCTTTGTTTAGCCAGTCTGTGTCGATGCAGTAGTTTTAGTTTTAATGTTTTAAAAAATGTTTTGCTTTTAGTGTCTAATACCGTGTCTAGAAAGCCAATACTTGTGAGCTGGCCCTTGTGATGCAAACTTCCTGTTTGAGGTGCAAGGGTTTCAACAGTGTATATATAGTAAGACTATACTTGGAGGAGGCATATGCTAAGAATATTGTTATAGATCATTATCTCCATTCGACGCCGTACATGTAACAGATTTAACACCTGTGCTTATTCCACAAATTATATTTATTTTATATGTTCTCTACTTATCTTATATGAATATTTTATTTACATAAATACATTATCAGGGAACTGAACAATACAAGGCGTGGTCCATAATATTAGTTTTAAACACGTTTTTAAACCAGCCTGAGCATACAACAGAATTACAGCCAATTTAGCATACCTCTTATTGCAGCCAGTCAGTAAAGCTACTGTGTCAGACAATACGAGTAGAAGACAATCCAAGCTACCATACCGTGCATTTCGTACTTTGTGCACCTACAGTATGATGTCGACATCAAGTCATCAACGCACGTGGGGGGGTTGGGTCATCATTTGATTTACTCAGCTTCAATGTCATATTCACAGCACGTGTTTGGTACTTCAATACAAAGTTGGATATGTTTGGCAGGTCTGCTTTAGGAACATGTATCTGTGCTTAATGTAATGAATATATTTACAATCACAATGAAATCAAATGAATAAAAGTAGTACATACTGTATTTGTTGTTTTATCAACTTTTATTGTGCTGCTACGTTTGACTGTATAGAGCAGACAGACCCCTTCCCCTCAGGTCCCATAAGTCAGTAGTCACGGGTCAATAAGTGTGATCCCGTCTGTCCACCAGGCCCAGTGTGGTCTGAGCGGGGCTTCCCAGCGCCTGGACCTGCTTCGGATCTCTCTGGAGCACAGACTACAGGAGCTGCCAGAAGACCACCCCAAAGCCTGTCTCATCAAGGAGGAGCTGGTGCTGGCCTCCTCCTCTGTCCTCAGCTCTCGCCCCGGCGCCCCCTATGTCCACAACCAGTATAGCACCCTGAGCAAGCCATCGCCACTTACAGGTAGGCACAGAGTGAGCATGTACTGTATTTTTTGCCTTGGCTGTGGTTTGGGACGGCTTGCCCTTTATTGGTCCCCGGTGGGGGAATTGCATAATTACAGCTGCAGGCACAAGACAATTCTAGATGATCAGTTATAATGTGAAAGGCTCCGAGCTGAGTGAAAACAGCAGATGGCAATAATAGTGAAAATAGAGTAGCAACTAGAGTACAATATAATACAAGAAGCGTACTACCGTCACCTACCGTAACTGTGTATTTAGTACCGATCTTATTACTGTATATTTTCATGTTTAACTGTTGAAAGGTGATCCAATTAATTCTGTTATGGGACACATTAATTTCCTTCAGGATAAATAAGGTATTTATCTATGCATTCTCATAACCGTTCCCAGTTATAATCTCAAAACTGTGTTCTTGCCAGAATCATGTAATCAATGTTGCTCCGCTATCACTAGTTTGTTATTATTGGTTAAATCAGTTTAATTGATTGGCCAAAAATTCCAAACAAACCTTGAAGAGAAAAACAAAACAACAAACATTTTAGCATATATTTTTTTAAACGTAGTTGGCTGGAATTATGTCGTTGTTGGGAATAACGGCTATTAAAACCTCGAGGAACACTTTTTTCACACGTGTGTGTGTGTGTGTGTTGTGGGAATGGGGACTTCTGTTGTTGCTCTCTGCGTACTTATTTCCCCTGTGCCGCCCTGTCTTGGCCAGGAACCCTCCAGGTGCGTCTGCTGGGCTGTGTAGGGCTGTTGGATATGGTCCCGGGGAGGAACAGAGGGACCCCCGTGGCTCTCCCTTCCTTCTCACCAGGAGAAAGCCGCTCCTCCTTCAAGTTCAGCGGCTTGTACAGCCGCAGCACCAGTAGCATGAGTCTCAGGATCCCCGGCAAGGCAGACGAGCTCTCCAGTGAGTGCCCTGCTGCCACAACGTCAGGCCACTGCCTTTTCTCTGGTGGTCTGGCATGCCCTGACTCTACTGTGTGTGTGTGTGTGTTGTGATACAGCGGAGGTGAGCGCTGTGCTGAAGCTAGAAAACACAGTGGTGGGTCAGACTGGCTGGAAGACCATTGGAGAACAGGCCTGGAGCGAGACCTTCACCGTGGAGCTGGAGAGAGTAGGACATCACCACGCAACATTATTGTGTATTGGGGCTGAGCGATTGACCAATTGAAACAATGCGGTTAGAAAATCTAATCGCAAGGCATTCAATTTACATGCGGATCTGACGCAGCTTAGTTTGTTGGATGTATTTGTATGGTTGTAATACATGCATGCCGTCCTCCTTCTTTGAGGTAGGCTAACTCTAATAACAGCGGTGCTCCTCTAACAGTCATGCTTTGATATTCAAGACAACTGTGTAGGCACGGCCACCAACAACAGGTGAAACAGGGAGACACATTGGTGAAGAATGTAGGATAATCCCGAGGAAAAGCAGCACTTCGGTGTAGACTATTTAGGGTTTGCAACTAAGATGTTGTGCAAGGACGTGCAGAGTGACATGGACTGAGATTAACAATATTAACGCTACAATCTCAGACATGAGCGCCTCATGTCCACGATGAAGTTACGTGTGCCACATCTGTGTGAACACGAGCGTGCATAACTTCACCCTTCAGCACGGTAAAACAATAAAGACAGCGCCCTTAAAGGTGCACACAGATGGACACTGGAACTGTAGTGTGCAGCAGGAACATGCTATGTTCATTATAACAATGAACATGCCTATGTTTATACTTCAAGTTCGATCTAATTAGAGAGCTAAAACATAGGCTAAACCTTTTTTTAGAAGGAAATAATCATATTTGTATTTATTTTACGGGTGCTGAAATGCAATTTAGGTGCGCTTGAGCACATCTAATAATAGTATAACATTAACAATGTGCACCCATGTCCAAAAATGCAATAAATCCATGCTCAAATCAATGAATCCTGTGTCTTTATGCACATCTTTTCAGTAGAATGTATAGCTGTTAATATTATGATGCCATATCGTGTGGTAATGCTCCAAAACATGTTTTAAATATGTTACATATATATTTAACCTAAAGTTTTACTTAAAAAATGTATATCACAAATCAAATTGCAGTTTTATTTTTTTCCAAAATCGTTCAGCCATACTGTACATGATTAACCCATTACAAAATATACAACACAGACTAATATAAATGGACACTTTATTGTAGTGCACATGTTGTATCTTTGTTAATTACAGTGTTTTGTGTTTGCCAGCATCATACCACTACAGGGTGTAGTTTTGTTTTGTTTCCAGTCTAGAGAGATGGAGATAGCAGTTTACTGGAGAGACTACCGCTCACTGTGTGCTCTCAAGTACCTGAAGTTGGAGGAGTTCCTGGACAACCAGAGACACCAGGTCAAACTGGACCTGGAACCACAAGGACTGCTGCTGGCTGAGGTACTGCGCACGCACACGCACGTGTCAACTGTAATTGAAGCGTGCACACCAACAGCTTTGTCTTCCTGCACTCTAACTACCATTTAAATCAGAGCTTTTATTTTGATACAAATCACAGTTCAGGGTTTTGGTTTTCGCTTTTTCTTTTATAGGTGACATTCTTTAACCCCGTTATAGAGAGAGGCCCAAGACTCCAGAGGCAGAAGAAAGTCTTCTCTAAACAGCACGGTAAAATGTTTCACTTGACAGTCAGCAGTGATATCTTACAAATGTACGATATTAGTTAGTAGATATAGTTATATAGGTAATAGGCATAGTTATCCTACAAATGTAGATATGG
>JAODVN010212296.1:0-12001 GCA_025434125.1 Chologaster cornuta
CTGGAGCTGCTGCCCCCGCGACCCGACTCCGGATAAGCGGGAGACGATGGATGGAAAAAAGTCTTGCTCCTCTACCCTTCAGTGATAGTCAAAGTGTGGCTTAAAATAAGTTGAAGTGATTTCCCTTAGCGCTGCCAAAAACCACCAGCGATCCCAGGCCGCCATTGAATTAGATAGCAAGGGAAATGTGTGTGCGTGTGTGTGAGAGATCAATGGAGCCGCTAAAAGATAAAGATGTGGATTTATTAATATTAGCAAGCTGCTTAATATGCTGTGGATAATGGCTGAAGAGGTCCCGGGATCATTCAATGAAGAATTGAGAGGCTGTTTATATCTGACTTAAGGGACTTTGTAGGGTCACACTGCTGTCAACAGAGCAAGACAGGCTATAATCAAGTATAGCATTTATTTTCTTAATATTGCATCTTATTCAAATGGTGAGTGGACAGAAAACATGTTTTCCATGGCATTTGCCTAAGATGTGTATGCAGGATAGAAATACAAGCAGTTTCTCAGCATAATGCCATGATTGTGACATTTCCCCTACTACAGATCTACATAGTGAACTCTAGAGAGCTGATGCAAACATATGCAATGTACATTGGCAGAGCAGCCACAAAGCTCTTTGTACTGAACTAAACGCAATTGATTTATTCTCGACTCAGCGGCAGAGGGATTCTATAGTCCCTGTCCAGGTGGGCTGGAGAGAAAAAAAAATAAACAGTCAATTGTGTTTATAGGGACAATGGGAGATCAATGTATGAATCACAGACGAGGCTGAAGACTAAAAAGGCTTGGACTAGAACAGGTCTAATAGCAAACAACCCTTCTGACGGGCACGGACCATCAATGCCCTCCTCTTGATGTCAACAGCAAACAGAGCTGGTGACATTTTCATAGTGATCGAAGGGGAGGCGGGGGGGTTCAGCCCTGTAGGTGTAGCCTTTAATAAGGTCATTTAACTGTCATGTATGTATGTGTGTATATATATATATATATGCTTGTGTGTGCGTGTCATTTGGTGACTCAGTCTACCTGGCTGGCAAATTTTTGCTGTTTGATATTACTTCCTGTCTGGGTTGGCGTGCAGGGAAATACAGCACACACACAGCACGCGTGTGTGTGTGTGTGTGTGTGTGTGTGTGTGTGTGTTCGCGTGAGAGTATCTGACTCATTCTGCGTGATGTCTTTAAGTGGGTATGTGACATCTGACAGAGAGTGAGCAGAAGGTGTGCCTGCCAACAGATGAAAATGGGAGTGTAGGGGGAACGCGGCGCACCTAATCTCCCATCATGCCCCACTGACAGGACATCTGATTGGCAGAGGCAGAAATAACTTGCCGTGTGCAATTCCCTTGCGGTGGTGGTCTTTTGAGGGGAAACGGAGGGAGCCTTTCTCCCCCCCTACACACACACACACACGTGACAGCCATGGGGAATCACAGCTGCAGCGTATAGACTTAATAAAGGGTATGTTTGATTAAGGTGTTCTGATTGGCAAACACTATTGTCTTATTGTCAGGGTTTTCTCGTTTGTGCGAGTAACACAAACACACCCCTTATTAATCCCACAAACCACAGCTGTGTTGTCCCTGCTACATGTCAGGGAAGAGGGTGCGTCACAGTAGGAGCAGAAATACGTTTTAGGGTTTCCTGTGCCATAGGAAAGAATTCCTCTACTTACAAATCAAAGACCAGGTAATGGAAGCCCTCCTCTGATATGCTGTCATGAAGTCGCACTGTGGGGGAGAGAGAGAGAGAGGGAGAGTAGGAATAGGAAAACATTAAAAGTGAAAGTTTTACAAGAGATAATTGCTTTTCACAACATGTAATGGTTCCTCTCTGTTGGCCATCTGGGAGACAGTGTGTGTGTGTGTGTGTGTGTGTGTGTGTGTGTGTGTGTGTGTGTGTGTGTTCATGCATGGGCCCTTCTCTTCGTCCGCCATCCATTTTTGTATCACAGAGAGATAAGAGTCGGCTGTTGGTGGCAAACTCCTCCATTATCTGAAATTACACAGCCCCCATATGACCTGCCTACATTACCACGGAGAGGAGAGCTAGTGCTTTTCCCGCAGGTGTAGCCACGACAACGGTGGCTAGCAGCACGTCTTTTATGTCAGCGTATGTAAATGTTAGCAGAGACTGCAGTGAATATAGAGGTTCTTTGTATTAAACAACCGTTTGAGTGTATGCCTATTGGGACTGTCATGGCACTTTGTGTCTACGTACATGCCTGCAGAGACACCTGTACACATGAATGTGGCATAATATAACTCTGGATAAAAAAAAAAAAAGTATATTCTATATAGAGCCCGGCAGATATATCTGTTGACCAATATTTTCGGCCAAAATTAGCATTTTACAGATTCATTTTTTATCGGCGATATCACAGATAATAAATCTACTTTGAGTAATTTTAAAGTATGGTTGGAAATGCAGGGTGATGTTCCCTCTTAATTTTAGCTATAATAATAAAAAACGGTAATTTTGTATTGGCAAAATATTTCCAACAAACAAAAAAAGTTTCAAATGAGTATCTGTATCGGTTCGGGCTCTTAAATATATTTTTGTCTCCTTTGTAATGTAGACTGCACACACACAGTGTGCACAGGCCTTTATTAACATTTCCACAGTTACATTCAATTCTGGGTTGCCCGTAAGAGTGCTTTATATGTAGAAGTTAATACTCAAGGCTATAGCCTGCCTCGTAAACACACAAGGATAACTGCATCACTGCTAAGTTTGGCTTTATACTTCAAATCCCTCATAATGTTCATCATTATATCAATTAAAAAGAAACTTGTTCCTGCGGGTTTCACATCATGCCAATTACCCACCTACACACCTGCCAGCAGTTTTAGCATTTCCATGTGTCAGACAGAAAGAGGGAACAAAAGAGGAAAATCTGAAAGACAGCCGTTCGTTCATTCGTCTATCAGGTGTCACTACTGCTTCTATTTTTAGCAGCCCGCTATTTTGTTTTCTTTTTTTCCCTCCCTCAAGTTCTCATCAGTGGAAGAAGTTCCTGATGAGGTTACCACGGCGACAGGGGAATTTAGAGCAAGCCTGCAGCGGCAGTAATCAGACACACCATCTAATAACCCCCTCCTAATGAAAACCGAGACAGATATGATGGGAAAGTGGATGGGACGATAAAAAAGGGCCGTTAAATAGAACGCCGAGAATGTCCCCGCTGGGATTCCCTTGATGTGTTCATTAGAGCGCCTCCTGATAGATATCTGTCTGATCCATCACCATTGTGACCTTAAAGCTGCGGGAAGGGGGCTTTCCCGTATACAATTGGCCAGGCTGGCACACAGCTATGTGAACAGGTGTCGTTTGTAGATAATGACCTAAGACGGTTAGGTCAGCCAACAGATCGTATATCTGCACTGATAAACTGCATTAGTGCTTCAACACATGTTTACTAGCGTCGCCGGTGTGGCGTAGATGGAGTCAAACAGACCCAGGAACCCATTTCAGGGTAGCGGCTAATGATAAGCTGTCCTACCATCAAACTCCAATTACCGTAACGCACTGGTGTGCGTGCGGGGGGGGGTGGGGGGGAACCAATAATAGACCTGGCGCCCTGAACCTCGGAGAAAATACCGTCTCTTTGCTAAACCGCGGCAGCGGGCTGACAGTTTGTCTCCGACGGAGACAGGGAATAGGCCAGGGAAGGGAGAGGGCCTGGGAAAATCCACCATCTTACACGTTGGTTCTGCCCTGGGAGGTCAGGGGTCGACAGGGGACGGAGTAAATATGGCCTCACTGGGTGTGTATTGAGCGTCCCACTCCACCATTCAGTGTGGTTACAGGAAAGGGGGAGGGGCGTGGGCTTGTGTTGGAAGGAGCGGTGGTATGATGGGGGGGGGGGGGGGGATTGTAGCATGGGGTCAAACCACACCCTGACGATGCTTTACACAAACCTAGAGGTTGATGCTTGTGTATGTGCGTGTGTGCGTGCAAAGAGGTTGAACAACCTGCTAAACGCATTGTTTCAGGTAACACAACATTACGCTGCGCCAATGTGATGGAAAGCGTCAATCGTACCAATATTGGCGTGCTTGAGCAAGCGGCAGATTCTGGCCTCTCGCTCCAGCTTCTGGTGATCTGGAGACAGAAAAAGAGAGGGAAAACCACATGAGCAATGACACAAACATGCAGCGCACACGCACACACACACACAGATAACAGCGTGTCTCAGCCTGTCTTGGTAAACCTCTGAAATTCTCCAAATAGATTCCACGTTACTCACATCCAGGGACAGGAATAGCAATAAAACAAACTGTGACTGAGTCATTAGCCAGGGAATAACTATTACTACATGGTTGGCATCCATCTGTCCATCCATCCATGCTAGACGTGGAAACCTTGGTGAATGATCAAGTTGGACAGGAATACAAACCAGCACAGGTATTCTTGACTCAACAGCACTTATTTAAAAAAATAATTAATCTACTTTATTCCTAAACATTTTCACAGCCCACTGTTTCTCACATTGACAGCTATGTTTAAAATTATCAATATGTATCAATTTCAAACAGAATTATGCACTTTACTTAAAGAAACATGCATCTCACACACAGACACACTCATAAATTCACTAATTTTTCAGATCTATGATTCTATAGGCTGACTGAAGAGCCCTGGAAGGGCTGTACTAATTAATAGAGGAAAGAAAATAAAACCTAAAAACATTGTGTAAAAGCAGAAAGTCAAATTTGACTCTGAAGGCTGACCTAATCTGTGACTCATTACACTGGCTATGCGACAGCCAGTGATGCAAGACATGTTTAGCATCTCAAACGTACATCTCAACAGCACACTTCAAAAGCAATTTCAGCAATATCTCCTCCCCCAGTTATGTCCATTTTTCAAATACTTAAAGATGGATCAGTACTCCAATGTAGAGAGGAATGGAAACAGAACAATGCCATGTTTATTTAGAGACACCATAGCAACTGGTGTTTTGCAACAGAAAAAAAATGATAAGCTTACAAACCAAACGCACACAACACTAAAAATCACTCCCCTTCAGGTCTTACTCAATTGGTGAGGCACATTTCCCATACAAATGAAAAGGTGCTGAAATAATGTGAAATGTGTTATAGTGACCAGCACATATTTGAGGTAGCCTATTGCTGCATAGATCCTGGATTTAAGATCAGTAGAGTAAAAAATGTATATTTGATATTATAAGTAATACAATTCATAGTACTAATAGTAATCCTTTTTTTCCAGGACCACTGACTTAGGGTTTCTGGTTGTAAGCAAATTAAGTTTGATATGGTTCCATTTGGGTTTTCCTTCACTACGAAGCTGAACAGAGTCAGAGAGTAACGCATTTCAAGTGTGTACAATACTATAGTATAGCTATAAAGTCTCAGGTTTAAACTTGAAGTTCCCAGAAATGTCATGACTTGTCTGTAGTTGTTTAACACGTTTCTATAGACCTTTTTTGTGTCTGTTTGCATTTAGGTAGAAAGCAATGTAAGGGAATGTTATTACATGCAATGTTACATCTGGCCTACAGAGGGAGTTCTGTTTGTAAAAGGTAAACAGCCAAGCCAAATACATAAGACTAGATAGTGAGGGCAAACTCTATTGCTGTCAGCCTTTGTATTCCAGTAATTGAAACCAGGATTACCCGAGTTAATAAAAAAAGTAGTACGTTTGTTTGCCAAGAACTTCTGTTAAACCCTTCTTGAATGCGTTTTTATTTACACTGCTTTTCATTAGCTTTTATCTTAACCTTCAAGCTTTAGACCAAACCAATCAAATTCAGTCTTCCATCTTCTAATCAACAGTGAGTATAATCCCAGAGAGCATCGCTCACATTTACCCCCCCGTAATCCCAGATAGGTTGGGGGGCCAGAAAGAAAATCACTTGGCAGCCAATTGTCTCTTCTTTCACAGGTTTATAAAGCCTAACCCCACCAATCAGATGTGCCTTTATATGGGCTGTAATCCTTGTTGCCGCGCGGACGCAGGCTTGACTCATGGCAGGCGCTAATCTGTGACGGTACAGGCATTTCACAGCATTGAGTGGCGCTCAGTCAACGGCCCCTGTTTCAGTGCTTCATCTCCCGGCTCAACCCTGGGCTTTAGCAGGTCATCGTCCTTCTTCGATGCCCTCTTTGGAAGGGTGTCGTTATATCTAATGGAGGGCACATGTTGGCCAAAACGTATTATTAGGCATTCACACTAGATGACTACAGTAATAAGGCGATGTGATTAAAAACATATCTCCCGACCTGAAAGGGGATTGTGGACCGGTGCGCCATTCACGCAGCATGACTCAGCGTCCGAACCACACATCAAGCCATAACGCGGTCAACCGGCCCTGAACCAGCAGAACAGACTGCGCGGGGAGCGTGAAAGCTCGGCCATCGGGGAGCGTGTGGCGGCCGGGGTACAGCCCGGAAGGTGGCCCATTTAGCAAGGCCCAGTTGAGCGAATGGGAAACGGGGGCAGCAGCTATTTTAAACGCCGACCCAGACCTTCCCCAATCCAACCCTCATCTTCATGAAGCACCTGCAGGTCCAGTCACCTCAGAGGCCACTTCTAATTGCAGATAAGCGACGACGCTCCCAGAAATGGGAATCTTGTACCAGACTGCCCTGCTCTCACGTTGTCGTAGAGCTTCTGAGAAACTGTAACTGTTGACCTCATGACATTGACACAAAGTCACATGGTTTGAGTTTCCAATGGGGAGCAGTGGGAGTTGTTGCCAGGAGACTGAGAAAGAGAAACACAGATAGCACCTGCCTCCACACCAATAGATCAACCCCATACACGTCACTCTTCCTCCCTTTGCATTTGACAGGGCCCCCCCATCTAAATCCCGCCCATTTAATTTGAGCTGTAAAAAAAAAAAAAAGGGGAATGATGCAAACAAACCAAGGTGGCGACAGGAAGCAATATCACATAAGGAAATGTGTTGGGTGGAGGGTATTTGCCAGACAAGGATGCGGTGTCAGGAAAAGCCAGCAAGGCAGTATATGGGAGAAGCTGGTGGGGTTGGGAACGAGATAGAGGCTTCTAGCAGAAGCAACACAGCGGGGAACAGCCTCATTATCACTAGATTAGCCATTTCAGAGAGCCACACTGTGCAAAAAATAAAATCAATCAGAGCCTTGTTTACTCCCACACAGTATCCACTCAAGAGATCCAAGGCTTGCTCTTCTCTTAGACGAGGGACAGACGATCTGGCAGGTTTCAGCCAGTGGGAATGATTGGCAGGTGCAATGATTTGAATATCTTGAGCTGGACTCGCTGTAATGATCTCTAGCTCCCTGAAGACGAGCAGGCAGCCTAAAGAGACGGTCCAAAGACTAGGCTCAGGCACCGCTACGCTAGCTCATGAATAAGCTAATAAGTTAGCCGTGCTGGATTCCCTCGAGAGGTGCGTAAACATTTGGTTGACAATGTGCCTATCCTCACTTCGCAGCACCGCAGAGGAGACAAGCATAGCTATATATTTTTCCATAGACACATTTATTTATTTAAAACACAAATTAAAAAAGGTTCAACTTCGCCTCTCTGGCAGTAGCATACACGTTTATAGTCCTGCCTAATTAAGAGGACAGCCACATCTGATTACTGGTCGTCAGCTAGTATACAGCCAACCGTATCATGGTAGGCGAAAGCGGAGTGAGTGATAAGGAGCAGTACACTTTTTTGCTGTTTCGTTTTGCTGTTGTTAGCCTTACTTTAGCATAGTGTGATAGATGCAGATCAATCACGATGCCAGCGTGATGTCGGTCAGCCATCGGCGATGGACGATGGCATCGTATATATCGGCTGAACACTACTGTAGGGCATGTTTAAAAAGGTGTTCTAGACAATATTTTTAGCATTAATATAGCAGCAAACACTATTTTCTATGTAAATATATAGTAGAGTAATTATGTCCTTTACATCAAATTGACATCAAAATCTCTCTGTGTGTGTGCGCGTGCTGTAACCAGCCCACGCATGTCATGTGTATTAGTGCACATGATGCACACTAAGCATTTGTTTTGGTCTGAGATGTGGAAGTCATATAGAGCCACTTTATGTGCAACACCAAGTGACACAATTTTCAGCTACAGTAGGAGTAGTTCATACTAACAGATTAGGAGAACAGTAAATGCCCAATTGTTAGCAAATAAACAAAACACATTGGCTAGTGTGTTGGTGGAGAGATTTGTCAACAATGGAAGGTTTTGCATAACATACAAATGCTCGTAGCTCATGGCCAAGGCAAAAATATATCCAGGGAAACGGGAGCAGAAAGGAGTGGAATATACGTTTGAGTGCACAATTAAAAACACATTTGGCCCAGTTTTCCATGTTTTAAAGTAGAGCGTTTTCAGTTTGAGCTACTCATTTCCCATCATGCACAGCAGCAACTAGCCAACCCCTGGCTGTCCTTATCAAAAACATACAAAGGGTGTAGGCTTACCCAGAAACCACACACACACAACCCACAAAGAGCCTTTTTATAACGGCAGGTGTTGTATATGTGCAATGAGAATATGAGAAATATATTGTTAAAGTCCCTGTCAAGTTTGACATTTGTATTTGAGAGAGGAGTTACGCACAGCAGGCCTCTCGTCAGTCTCAATATCGCAGAACGAGGTTTAAATAAAGAGCACGGAGCAGAGAACGCAAATGGAGGTGAGAGACATATTGTACACACACACACACAAAGAGAGCGGTGGGTGGCAGCAGGCTGCTGCTGATGAGATATGGAGGGAGGCGGCCAAAAATAGCTCTGCTATGAAAATCACATCACATCTCAAACACACCCACCCACCAACACACACACACACACACACCCCCGCAAAAGAAGCAGGCTTCAGTGATTTGCTGCCATGGCCGTGGGCTCAGAGCAGGCCAACGCCGCTGCTAACAGAACGCACATCTGACTGACAGGTGGATAACACATCCCAGAACCATTTATTGCCATGACTACCCCACGTTTGCAAGGGGACATTAAACAAAATGCTTGTGGTCTTGTGCGACAAGTAAATGCCACTATATTGCACAACAGGGAAGACTTTTTAATAATGTATTTAGATACACACACACACACACACGCACAACCCCATCGACCCGCATACATATTTGACAGCTCGTCAACTTCACGAGCAAACTTCTGCCACATCAGAGACACAGCAGCTCTTGGCAGCTCTGCGTACAAGGCTGATGTGTGATGGTGGAGTTGTGGCAAAGAAAAGACATCAGAGCTGTGAAAACAGTTCGACACTCGTCTTGCCGAGCAGCTTCTGCGTCCGGGCTTTTATGAAGAGAGGCGGAGCCCGCGAATAGCAGAGCTGTGCTGCAGACTGCTAAACACACACTACCGTAGCGGAGGCCTGGCAGCGGCTTGCTGCGGTCGACAACCGCTGTAGTGTTCCCACATGCAAGTGACGAAACACGACAGCAACGTAGGGAGATTTTGGCTAAAACGGGTCAAGTCAAGTCTTATTCACTGTTGTGGTCTTACAGGGATTGTGTACGCTCACATTCCATGCAGGAAAATCAGTGACTTTCTAGTTGGCAAACTCCAATAACAGGAAACTGTGAGGAGGCCAGGGAAAAGGGCTCTGAAAAGTGCATTTTACATATTAGATCATCTGGGTGTAGGCTGTAATGAAAAAGTCTCACCAAGACAAAAGGTTCCTTGTTTCGCTCCTCAAGAGGCTTGGATAAAATCATCTGCTCAATGACCTAATGCAATAGAGTATAGCCACCAAAAAAATAAACCCTCCAGTGAACAGGCCGCTGCATCGACGGCATAACAGTCCAAGTCGGAGTATGCTCTTTGGAGTAGACTGGCGCTAAAAAAACTCTTCCTGTGTAAATAAAGGCGAAGAAATAGCGTGAAGCGACACAGCTGGTTCTTTACCTCGGTCTGTCTGCAGCAGCTGGGCCAGTTCATTTCCTGTTTACCGTCACGCTAAGCGTACGATCAAGTCAGTTATATCAAGTTGAGGAGACTCACGGACCAGGCCATCGCTTCATTATTCAATCACTTCTTGCCTTAACCCAGGTAACCTTGTATTGCTGAGTAACATGTATTAGAAGAACCATATTCATCTCACACACACACACACACACACACACACACACACACACACACACACACACACACGTCACAGAGAGGAGGGGGGGGGCGACAGGCTTGGGTTTGTGACATATAGAGTCCGACGGATGATGATGATGATTAGGATGGATGGTACCCTGCAGACAGATGGCACAGGCTGTCGGCTGGCGATGACAGACACTGGGTCAAGTGAGCCTACCTGCCCCGGCACAGGCTGGTGGCAGACTGCACCTGAACAGTATGGCACAGGTTAGCCTGGCAGGGTGAAATGGATCTGGAGGGGGATGCAGTAAACAGTGTGGTCCTACACACCATCACATATAGTGTTACAGCGTGGTCCTCCACACCTATTATGCATTTTGCTCATGGGCAATTATTACAGGAAGGCTGAAATAGTTGGGTCAAACCCAGTCCGGATATCAACGACTCAAAAACAGCAAACCTTATCCTGTCTACTTGCTAAACGTTATGATAGTAGCAGCATTTGCCCTACCTGAGAAAACCTGTGGGGGTGTGTACAGGGGCCGTTTCTCCAACAAACGTTCAAGGGCCTTATTAATTATTGCATACTGCCCATTATTGCATTGTGGCAGTTTGTCTTGACACACACACACAAAACAAACAAACATACCCTGTATGGTTGATATATTAGTTTTGGCCAGAGGTATGCAGAGGTTCTCTCTGGATACTGAAGCTATTTAACACACAAAAGGCTGAATGGCTCCATTGCGTCTCCAGACTGAAAAGCAGTGAATGCACATTTGAAGTGAGCATCAGGAGTTTGGAACCAGCCTAACCACACAGCCAGCCAACTACAGTGACTGCAAGACCGCAAATAATATCCATCTTCCCCATACACGCCACACCAAATGTTCAGCCCTTTTGTTAAAAAATAATAATAATTCAGTGTAAGCAAACTTTCCTAGAGCAAGACATTTATGTTGTAGGCTAAATAGAAAGCAATAACAGACATTGCTCTGTGCAACACAGTGCTTCTGCCATGGGTTCAATGCATCCCCCAGACGTAAATGAGATCTGACGGCCCTTGTGCCTACTGGTTGACTGGGAACAGCGACCCTGGGTGACGGGATGGAATCAGGGAAAGGCAGCACCTAACAATCCACGCACACCGATAGTGCTGCAAAACATGGGAGGAGGCGGAGAAGTGCGATTTGTATATTTAGACAGGAGAGAGATGAATGAATGAGAGCGAGGCACAGGGAGAAAACACACCAAGTGGGATAAAAGAACCCGTCCATGTTGTGCATACAGCTCCAGTGCCACGGAACACGTCTCCTATAAACGCTGCCATGTTATTCAGCGGCGTAGCACTGAAGCTCTGTGGCTGGTGTCTCGCCTCAGCTCGGCTTCAGTTCACAGTCACGAGGTACAGTATGTATCTAGATATACATCCGGGGCATGCGAATTAACAACAACAGGGAGTAGCTGGCTGAAGTTCAGAAACAAGTCCTGAGACATCAACATGGGGAATGAACAAACAAATGAGTAGAAGGAAGATCATTTAATCGCCGCCATAATCATAACAACATCAATACTTGCAATACATTAGGGTGATGATGTTTGTTTTATGTGGAGACCCGGCTACGCTGTCGACACTAATGTGCAATTTCACATTTGCTCCGGCAGTCGATATTTCCTTAATGCGTAAACAATTGCCATGTGAAATCAAAAGAGAATGCCGGAGTACCATAGACGGAAGTACAATAAAATGTCAAAGCTCTGGATAAGTACAGTCAATGAAACCCAGGTGGCAGATATTTACTTTACATGGTGACTGGCTCTAGAGCAGACCATGTGTCTGTCCTGAGTTCATCTCAACTGTACTGTGTGTGCTGAGTGAGGAACTGGGGTATGACATCACCGCTGCCTGCAGGCAACCAACAGC
>JAODVN010212400.1:0-18719 GCA_025434125.1 Chologaster cornuta
AAACACACAGACAGACAGAGTGAGAGAGCAAGACAACAAGAGAGAGAGAGAGAGAGAGAGAGAGAGAGAGAGCGAGAGAGTGAGCCCAGAGAAGAATGTCGCATCACAAAACACACACTGACCTCTACATGCTGGTGCAGGAGCCTGCAGCGGCTCTCCCACGCAGGCAGGTTAGCGTGAACCTCAGTAGCGTCAGGCTGAGCATAGCTCACACAAGGACAATGCTGCCTGACTAGCCAAAACAACACTCAAGGACAATCACAGGCCTTGCATGTTAATGCAACCACTAACAAGCTGCTGTTTCATATGGGAAACCCCCGCAAAGGAAGCGTGTATCGGCATGACCTCCAACACACACACACCTGACCTGATGAGCCAGCGAAGGAGGGGTAAGGGTGCACACAGCCAAGGCTGGAGTCCCCCCCCCCCCCTTCCCCGCTCAGCATCACTCGATCACAAGACGAGACACGTTGGATGAGTCAGCGTGAGCCTGTGCTCGGGGTTCCCTTGAGGCTCGTCCCTGGGAGCCGTGTGGCTCTGGGTGTCTGATGGCGCAACCCAGCCTGGTATGTTGCTGGGCTGTGTCCCGGCTCATGGTCCACACGCACGCACACACGCACACACGCTGTGTGTTTCCCTCCGAGCCACGCCGCTGCATCTCACACTGGTATTTAAATCTCCCGTTAGAGCAAACCTCTTCCCTAAGTGATGATCTCCAAATGTGATTCTAATCACAGTACCGCTCAAGTTAATTAACGACTCATTGCGGCTCTGTCTGTGCGCGTTGTGTGTGTGTGTGTGTGTGTGCGCACATGTCAAGCGTGACTGTGTGAGTCAATGCTGGAGGCTGTGTGTAGATGAGGCAGTCGCGCTGCAGGCAGCTAGCTGTGCAGCCAGTGTCCAGATGACAGGGAGTAGACCATGGCGATATAACCCTCCGCGGCCTGCCTGCAGGCAAGCCGTGTGCTGCATTCCATCTCACAGCACACAGGATCTATGGTCTGGTCAGGGGGGTAATCTCTCCAGCCTTCAAGTGACGCAAAAGTTCTTATAACCACAATTATATGAGCAGCGCGCCGCAGTGGGCTTTCATACAGAAAAGATGTTTCTCATTTCATCAGCCTCAGTAACCCCTAGTCCACTGCTTGACAACACAAGGCATATGAGCAGGCATCGGACCCTACCGTGTGTGCGTCTGACAGCTAGCCAAGGAGCCAGCGGTAGCCTTTAATGCCACAGTACAGACAATGGCACTTTGCTAACGATTAGAAAACCCCATACAAAGGAGTGACTGAAGGAAGAAATGGAAGGTACCCCAGCCAAAACAAAACACACCCAATCTCAAACCATTGTATAAAAAGCAACATGGGGTGTATTCATTTTTCCAGCTTCTGAAAGACAATGATTTGAATGCACTCCAGAAGATTGTTAGTGTATTTTGATGTCCAAGCAAGAAAGGATATATTTACGTGTCTGTGCCATCGACCGGTGTGGCAGGACGCCTGCACCCTCTAACTCCTTATGCACAGTGTGTGCGTGCGTGCGTGATCCACGTCCTTGCTCAGTCTCTCCTTCAGAACAGGTGAGTGAGTCTCGGCTGAAGTCAGTGAACTGGGCCCGGCAGCACACCGACTGACATATATTGACAGTGAGGTGTGACACACTATCATGAACACATAAAAAATGCACCGGTGGCTTTGTGACACTCTGATGTAACAGCTCGTCGCTGGATTTTCAGCAGCTGGGCTGAAAAGGGTGGAAATGTAAACCAAGGCCAGAGGTTGATGCACCTGACAGGACCTAAATTGTCACTGTTAATAGGTCAGCTACTGAGAGGCATATCACTGGGAGAAAGCAACCCAGAAAATTGACTAAATCGAACGACTGCCTTACAAAAGACCTAAGCTCAAAGCCCAGAGAGACAAAAGTTTTTACACATTTGGTAAAAAAATAAAAAAAATAAAAAAAAAATAAAAAGTTTACGATTACTGGTAAACTAGTAAACAGAAAGCCTTTTCTATTCTAAGTCAGGCTTAGGTCAGCACTTACTAAAAAGCACTATAGGTCCACCTCACTATTGTGATCGAGCACCAATATTCACTGCTTGTATGCGTAAAGAGCTTGTAAACACAAGAGTAAATAGGTGGGCTACACAGTGGCAGCTACGATGGTAGCTGTCCGCCTCCAGTCCCAGGGGCAATTCCAGTGCAGGTGTGCTGCTAATAACTCTAATTATTCTGGGACAAATTCAGAATAATGGCTCCTGGTGTGGAACGCTCAATAAACAATTTGTGGCCACTCAGGAGTGGCAGCTGTCCCACGAGAGCAGCTAGAGACCAAATAAGCTGACCAGATGTGTGGGAACCCCTACGTCCAAAGAGAGAAAAACAAACACACACACACACAGGGAGAGAGAGAGAGAGAGAGAGAGAGAGAGAGAGAGAGAGAGAGAGATTAAAGTATCGTAGTGTGTGTGTATGTGGGTGCATGTATTTCTAGCAATACACAATGCGGGACAAGATTAGACAACACAGCATGGTGGCCGTCTTCAGAACCTTCCTGCTGAAAGAGAGTGAGTGAACATGACAACAGGCCTGTTTACAGACGGCCCTCTGCGTGGCAGCAGTTGTCCCACCTCAGCCGTATCGGGTGGCCCGCGGGGAGCCATGGAAATATCAGAAACAGTCCACGGTGTGACAGAAAGCTGACAGTCCTACATTCTGTTGTGGATCATTCTCAAACATGCTCTACGGAACGCATGCAGCGGTGCTTCTGGACATTACAGAAAATGGGTCTGTGAAGGCTTTATGCACCAGTGCAGCTTCACTGGTGGCCGACATCTATTTTTCTGGGTCCCAACCACCCCCGCTATGCTAACATGCGCAGAGTGCGGCCGCCACCTCCGACTGGGAGCTCCCCTTCAGGCACATGCAATGAGCAGTGCAAGCTGGGAAAGAGCTACAGTGCCAAAGCAAGGGGAAACGGGGCAGTGCTCAAAGAACAGTTGAAAGAAGAATATAGATTAGAGGCGGAAGAACTAGTTAAAAAGCAGAGAGGGAAAACGGGGGAGGAGCTCTCCTGTCGCTTAGCCGTGACAGAGATACGTTTCTTACTAACAACTATTAGCTGCTCATTGCATCTCAGCTCTGCAACGCGTGATGCCTCACACCGATAACGGACGGTAAATAGAAGCGCCTTACATTGGGGTACAGATCAATGTGGCGTAAATAATGCAGCAGTACTGCAGCAGTGTTTTGAATAGCCTCGGCATGGGCAAGAGAGCGTCTTCGATCTCAATAATTCAACAGGGAGTGTATGGCAGGCAGATGGCCTAGCCGGGCTATACAATGGGCACTGGGGAGGTCCGCTGAAATATGACAATGCAGGCTTGTGAATACACAATTGTGTAAGCTGCTGTGTGCCAACGTCCACTCACTGCCTCCTCCCGTGGGCAAGGTGAACAGGTTATAACCCGCCCTGTACTGTTTAGTAGTCTATACGGTCCCTACAGCTGAAGCTGGGCCAACAGCCTATGGATAAAGCTATGGATAAAGCTTACGAGCACAATCTTGGTGATCTACAGCTGTTTTACAGTTTAACATTCTCTAGTGTATCTGGGAATTAAGACGCATTGAATCAGTGAGATGTATATGCCTGCCCTTCTTGCCCGCCTCATTATACAAAGAAATAAAGCATATTTACACTTAATACTACATACTCTGACCTCAGGACTATATAATGGTGCGATCAGCGGCATATTACTGGGTGGGGCAGCCTTTAACGCATGTTCTGGCTTGGAGGAGAGGGCCTATTCAGCATAGTTATGTACCTCATTTAGGTGATGACTACTAGATCACTCGCTGAAGCTGAGATGCAATAAAAACAAATTAAACAAGGAAAACGAGAAACTTCTTCACGGTTTCTCCTTAATAAACAAATAGATTCACCCTCCGCTTTACCAGGCAGAAGAGAGAGAAAAAGAGAGTGTTAGGGAGAAGGAGAGGGGAACATTATAGGGAGTAGTGATAGTGAGTGCAGTTATGTCATTCAGGCACACACACGCACACACACAAACACATGCTGCTCGGTACACGCCCCATACCTGCCAGAAGTCCTGCAGAGAAGGAGGGGCAGAAAGGGGGGGTAGAGGGGGGGGGGGGGTATGGGGGAGGGATTGGGGGGGGGGGCAAGATTACGAGTGGAGAGAATGGATTAGGCAAGACAGGTGGGAGAGAGAAGGATGGGATTTTGGGAAACGATTGTAGGGGGGGGAGTTATTGATGGGGAAGGGAGGACAGAGAGAGAGAGAGAGAGAGAGAGAGAGAGAATGGAGGGATTACTTGTTATGTGAGGGAGCGAGGACGGTGGCCGCAGCACCACACATTAAAACACAGGTTAACCATGATTATTCCACTACGCCACGGCAGCCGAGCGTTAGCCCGCGTGTGGCGTCACATAGAAGGGATATGTGATGGTGAGGCCGCTTGAGCCAACAAAAGGAGATGTCAGTGAAAACCAACACGTGTGGAGTCTGCACACGCTCCGCAAAGGGGAGCATGGAAACAGGTGGGACACGGATGGGTCACCGTGAAGGCTTGTTAAAACATCAAGGAACAAAAACTGTGTGACGTTGGAATAATGTATACAATACACCTGGAAGGGAGAGGGTGCACAGCGTAAAGTTAGAAACATGTACAGACAAACTGTATAGACAACAGCATTGAACATACTGCCAAGTTGCTCGTTTGCTCAGCTGTGGCACAATAATGCTGAACAGGATTCAGCTCATGAGCTAGTAAATAATCATAACCTAATTAAAACCATCATGGACAATGGCCTCACTCAGTCCTTCATGCGCAGGCTTTGCCTAATCCCTACATCCTACACTAAACCACTTGATTTACATACGCTGTGGAGATTGCTCCAATATTCATGGCGCAGCAGCTTTTAGGTTGGCCTAATAAAATGCAGGGTTTTTTTCCCTCACGTCAGGATTTCATTGGGCCACTTTGGTCATTGCGGGGAAAAATGTTGGTGGGAAGGAATCACAACCATCCATCAGGGGAACGACATGTATAACCAGCAGAGGGCCTCGAGATATGGGGAACATTTGCATGAGCAGATGAGGACCATGAATCTGGAAAGCTCCATTCAAAATTCAGACAGGGCATGGTCACCACAGATCTTCATATTCACCCTATCAGTGCAAGCTGATGCTTTACATGTGGAGTCAAGTCCAAAGAAAAATAATAGTACATTAATTCAAATTTAGCTTGTTCTAACTATTAACACCTGAAGAGGTTGTGCAATGCCGTGGTCCATGTTATTATACAGTGTCTGTCACTTTGCTTTTGTCAGCTACAACATGGAACAAGGAAAAGAAAAGAAAGGTATTACATTAAGACCAGTGATGGGCAAGATACATTGAAAATGTAGCGAGCTAAGCTACCAGTTACTCTATGTTAAAATAACCTTAACTACACTGAAGCTACCCCAAAAGAAATCTAGCAAACTAAGCTACATGTAACACGTGTTACGGCATCACCGTCATACAGAAGTGCTCTTGTCGGCTTTACATGTAGCCTAGGTCCGTGTATGTGATGGTATCACATACTGATTATTAGCAGTTGTATCAAGTCTTAAACTTGAGCTGCAGATTCAAAAATGTAGTTTCTGTGGACGCTACCGCACTACTTGATCAATTAGTAGCTTTGCTACTGAAAAGCTATTTCATTCAGAAAACTTACAAATGTAGTTTAACTGCCCAACACTGAATAAAACACCAGCAATACAATAAAACACACTGATAAACATCTACAGCTAAAGAGATTTTTTAGATTTTTAAAGCATATTTAAAAAATATCAACAAGTGGTATTGATATACCACAAAATAATAATCTATGTTACATATTAGTGGCTCTCAACCAAACATGGTTAGTATACAGAGAGCAACTGGACTCTTACTAATTGCTGTCATAAGGGGCTTAACCTGTCCAGAAGCTGCTCTTTTTGCCTTTAAATTGGTCATTGAGTGGTCAGCCATTTTCAATGTACCATTTAAAGCGAAAGGCAATGGAAATCAGTCATTTTAGTCTTAACATGTAATTAAAGGATATAGAGGCTCAATATAAACATCAAGAAACTTTGAAAATAAACTTCAATTTGAATCGCAAAATAGTCCCTATATTTATTTCACTTTCTGTCTGCCTGGCGATTTTCTGGGTGTAAATTAACTCGAGCGTAGGGACATAATGCCGCTCCTGGACTATAAAAGGGTCACGATAAACGTCTCTTTGCATTTTTAGCCTAACTGCCTTCAATTTGAGGATTTATGTTACAATTATTTTGTTGTTGTCGAAGTCTTAACCGTATTTGCGTTGTTATTTACAGTAGGCATTTTTTCTTAATTCCTTCTTCAAAAAGTTACACCTACACCTAGCTAGCTAGCATTTGGCCGCAATCAACATTGGTGCCTTATCGAAGGAAGGTATCCGTCAGTGCTCTGTTCCAGGGTGTGCTAAAAAGACCAGGTATGAGGACATTATTTAGTATTCCATAGGATGACAATCTTATCTTAACATCCACCACGTACGTGCCCGGCAGATTTATTTATTTAGACAGACAGACAGATTTAGGTTTTGGCTAAGGTTTGCACCTGTGTTTTATCTCCCACATGTTACTACGGTAGCTACTAACTTGCCCCATGAAGAGACCTTAGCCATATTTTACTTGCCAAATTAATTCTCAGCTGGCCTAGCCAAGTCTTAAGCATTAGCTATGGCCAGGGAACTATTCATCAGCTCCATATCAAGAAGTACAAATATGGTAAAATACTAAGACTCTATTGTGACCATCAGTTAACGAATGAACGAAGAAATTTTTGAAAATGCAAAGAAAACCATATCAAATGTTTACTCACATTAAATTATAGTGATGCCCCATTATATACTCTCGTGTGTCGCTTACATAGAAAGACCAAGGTGTGTAAATGTCAACATTGTATGGACAAACTAAAAACAGGAATGAAGTGATCAATGAGGAATGTTGTGCTGTCGCCTTTGTAAGGGTCCCACCTGCCAGTGCCAGTACCCCATTACCCTTACCCTGCTATAGCCCTTCATCACTAGGTCATAACTCCATACTGTAGTTATAATCATGTCACATTAATACGTATATCTTACTAACATTCTGTAAATAAATAATGTACAGCAAACTTCAATATCATCCAAAAGGCATTACCATTTTACTTTATGATTTTAGATGTAGTATTTGATGCACGTAAGAGTACTGACAGAAGGTAATACAATAAGAAAAGTATAATAAAGTTGAAATGATGTTATAGCCTAGATCTTATATTAGATTCCAAATGTATACTAGTATATATAAACATCAGTTAAGAAAAATACACATTCTATAGTTTGATTAATAATAAACTATTTGATGCTTTTTAGATAATTAAAGTCTGACTTCTGGACATTTTCCAAAATAAACCACTTATATTGGTATATTAAGCAGCATGGGCAGATCTACCCTCAAACAAAATGCTATTAGAAAGCTGCATTTTAAAAGGGCCAATGTGATATATCATAACTGATAGCCATTAGTACAGATTACACACTGATATCCAAAAAGAAATTCCACCAGAGTTAGCTTTAAAGGAACTATTTGGCTAAAACATTGATAAAAGCTGACATAAAAGTGCCAGGTATTCAGCTGGTGTCAGCAGTGGCTAAGTAAGCACTCTTGATCCACAGACCCCTGTCCGTCTACATACACACTTCTTACCTTCCCATCATATCTCTTCACCATAAACTGATCCAGACCCAGGCCTGAGAAGGAGAGGAGGCAGAGACAGACAGAAAATAGAACAAGGACCATTAGACAGACAGAGACACTGAGCCCACAGTGGTGGCTAGCTAGCTATACAACATTAGCATATAGTGTTGTACATGTGGCAATCAAATAGAATAACTTTACTGTCATTGCACATACCGTACAACATTTGCAAGAGACTAAATACTATTAATTCATAGGATGTCATTAGTTTTAATCTCTAATTGTTGGTATCTGCCAGAGATGAATAAGTGCCATTGAAAAACCATCTTAGTCTTCCAGTTAACAGTTATGTTGCAACAGAGTATAATGGTTACATTGTTCAGAGGAATTGAGTGAAAAAAATGTTAACAGAAAACAAATACACCACACAACACACAAAGATATGAAAGAGCAGATGGCAGACGATGCTTGTGTGCACTGCTGTAGCCTTTGTGACTCCGATCAACACATCATTTTAAATAAGCAGGAGGTCTGAAGTCGCTTTACATGATGCCAGAGAAACCCAATGTCACAATGCTTCAGTAACTTGATGAGACAGTTATATGAACATCGTTCAAAGCACCAGCTAGGAAACTACTGATTATGGAAACTGTGTGTGAGTTTGCACTGTAGCTCACATTTGGTGTGCAATGATTCAGTGAGGCGATGAATAATGGAATGCGAATGATGCAAATTAATAATGTATCCGGTGTCGTCCTTTCCCATAACAGTTTTATCTTTCAATGTTGCGTTCACTCCCCTTTGTGTGCCCTCATCTAGTGAGGTGATGAACCCCCACTTTGACTTGTCTCTACTTGATGACATCATGCCGAGTCATGAGTTTAACAGCTTTTTGATACCACAGCTGCCACACACTGGTTTTCACAGTACTTTTAATAAGTCGCTGGCTGGAGCTGTCTGGAGACGTCACCTTCTTGTTATTTCTGTCTTCTAACATGGATAAAACCACCACTAAAACTAGCTGTTCCACTATTGTATCTCACAGATAAGTACAGATACACAGATAAGTACATTATCATTAACGAGTGTTCACCAACAGCAATTTAGTATCTATTAGTACATTCTACAAAAAAATGTGTTTGTATATGCACACACAAATTTGTATCCAATTCATTGGCAGGCCGGGTGCAAAAGCAGATATATTTGCATGTGAGGAAATACTGCATCAGAATTGCCCATTAACTGCACAGCAATGGAAATTATGTAACATGTATGTTGAAAGCTGTAAATTATTAGGCTAGAATTAAATCAGTGATTGTTTGTTTCTTCCAACACAATTATTCAAATCAGTTGCATGCTGCTGACCCCGCACGTCCTCCCAGACTTATTTTAATAATGATTTTAGTAGTCGAATACTAGCACAAAAAACTATTAACCAAACATTCAAAAATGTGTGCACACTCCTGTGTGTACTGTATTACTTCTAACCAAATACCCTCTCTCTCTCTGCTAAACTCTTAACAGCATCACATGACTATATAAATCATTCAAAAAGCATGCAGCAGTAGGAACAGTATTAATTTGTGTGAAAACCAATACTTTAGTCTTACTAAAGTATTGGTATTTAGTCTAAGTCTTATCTAAGTCTTAATTCACATTTTCTGATTCAGCTAGGGACCCTGTTGTTAAATTATATTATACGTATAAGCCAGTGGTTCTCAACCATATGATATTGAGAGACATAAGGCACCACCAGTTATTGACTACTAGAAATGGCAATGTACTGCACAGCACAGGGAGCTGCGATGCTTTTGTGAAATTACTTTGAGGATTAGGCCTTAAAACATAACGAAGTTCAACTTAGTTAGACATTGATTTACACAATGGGTAAAACCTCACAATAAAGATTAAAAGCAGATCTTAACCGAGCATTTTCCTGCAATACCCAGACACACCCTGCTCAATTCAAAGTCAGATCCAACTATGTGATAGCGACCAAACAGCATGGTCTCATGTTTTACCACATTTAGTGAGAATAATCAATCATTCTTATCCTCATGTTAGCAGTGTCCAAGCACACCGAAAATTTAACTAAATAAAAGTGTTATCATTTGTATAATGTGTTTGTGTGTTATCCGCCCACAGGCAAGTGCGAAGACTAGATTGGTCGCCTAAGCTCAGCTACAATGGCCGGAATGGAGCGGTCAGCGTTCACCTTCACGGTGCGGATGGTGACCGCTGTGCTTCTATGGAAGCACGGCACCCCCCCCCCCCACGTGGTACAGCACGGCACAGAATAGACACGCGAAGTCTAGGGTGTGTAGCCTGTTCCGTGATAATGACAAAACGCACGCTAAACTCAACTGTGCCGCGCCAGCCCTCTGCGGATGCAGGTTAGGCATCTCTCACATGAACTCTGCTCTTGTGTGAACCTGTTAATTAGCAGGCCACCTGCTGTGGGAGGAGCGAGTCATTCTCACACTACTCAACTAGACTTCCCGTCTGCCTCCCCTTCCATCTCCGCATACGCCGGTCAAACTGCTGCTGTTCCCCGTCACTGCACTGAGGCGGGGAGGCACCCTGCTGGAACGAGGCATGCTGGGTAGTTGCACTAGCAAGGTGATTCAAACTGCTGGACAGGCGCCACAGGGGAAGATAAATCACCCCGGCTCCATCTCCGCTCTGTATACGTATACCTTCACTTTATGACACTGCTGCACGCACACGCACGCAGGAGTCTCCAAGGAGAATTTATAATCATGTTAGTTTATATGTCCACCAGCTCTTACTCTAAGAGGGGCCCAGGTGGAGAACAACCAAGGATAACAACCCTGGTTTGGAGTGTGTCAGCGTGACGCTGGTGCTCAGTGACAGACCGGACAGGGGAAGAAGGGGGAAAGGAAGGAGACTCACTTTCTGGTTGCTTCTCGTTGGGGGTGATGGAGCGCACAAAGTCCTGTGGCGTCATGTAGACCTCGGCATCGCCTTGCTCGCTGATGACCTTCAGGGTGGCAAAGTAGCGGAAGATCTTGTCCGGGGTGGAATACGCCCTGATCCTGTTCTCATACTCCATCACCTGGGAACCAGAGGGAGAGAACAGTCTGGAGCACCATGCTTAGGTGGCTGTCGGTGCCAATGCATTAGCCATTAGAGCACCCACTTATACCAGCGCATCTCAAACCTCATGGCTCCTGACCCTCAAAAGGCTTGAAGTTCAAAAGATCAGGTTCATAGCTCTCATGGATGAGGCGGGAGGGTGGGGGGACACAAGCTATCCACCGAACACTTTAGCTAGATAACTAGGTAAACCGTAAAAGGTGAATGGAACAGACACAACCACACATTGAATTAGAAAGAGTGTGTGTGTGTGTGCGTGCGTGCGTGCAGCTCCCCTTGGCTAGAAATGCCAAGAGTGCATGCCCCAAATGGCTTGTATTCCTCTTTACTCCTACATCTATAGCCACATAGACCGGAGTTTAAGAAGAAAGAAATAGTCTCAGAACTCACCCTCAAAAGCACCTCGTGAAAAACAACTGGATTTCGACTTCAAATCAGGTAAGGAGCAGTGGGTAACTGTCAGGGCCCTCAAGGCCATCAGAAAGGGCCTAAGAGTCTAAAACATTATATCCTATTTACTAAGTAGTCTATTTTAATTTAATCAATTCAGAATTTGGCAGTCCACATCTAAATACACCGTTTCTGACCACAACTCTCTTCAAACGCGTCTATTCAATTTGTGTTGGAATGTGAAGGGTTAAATCAAACACTGTCTCCTCTGCTAAGCTTATGCAGCTCTGTGATTGGTGACACCCTCTACGCTTTCACAGAGGACATCGTAATGCGAAACATGTCAAATGAATGAATGTTAAATTGACCAATCACATCATCCCTCTAAATATGTGGTCTTATCTTGTCACAAACTGTATGACAAGTTCTGCCTGCTGTAGGGCACAGGATCGTGTGATTATAGGTTACCTAGCTAAATAATGGCCACCTCTGCCAATGTGTATTGTTTACAATAGTTTGGGGGAAAACGCATTGTGATGATTAGCCTACTGGTCAATCTGTAGGAGAAATTCAAATTGACTGAGGGTGCGGTCAAACATATAATAATGAGAAACTGTGCAGGCGATGACCGCTGCCTTCCTTTGGAAAAATTCATGTCTTGCTGTGCGTAATGTGGGCAGTGCAGGCTGTCACATACGGAACTCCGTTACCTGGTTTTGTTGTTCGTACAAGCGTTTGTTGGACTTGGACGTAATATCATCATAGGTTTTTACAAGAGCTGAGGATTTGCCATGAGAAAATGTGTAGACTGGAGACAGTTTACAGTCATTAGCAACACTGTACAAAACCATCTAACCGTATAATAGTATTTCTATGATTAGACAGCACAATAACTAAGGCTCCTCCATTCCAGCCTGCCTCGCTAAAGAAAACTACAATAACTACAGCCTTGTGGGGTCAGCCACGCACTCATCCTGGCTGTTGGTTGAAGTTCAGCTGCGTTTATACTCCAGTCGAAGGGCAAATGCAATTTTGCTTCGCCACATGAAGCCATGGTTTCATTGGCTCATTCGCTTGCTTAAAATGGCGGTGAACTGGAGGCGGAAATTGTCAGCTGTCAATTTCACCAATTACCGTGCATAATGAATAACTAACTAAATATAATGCAATGCTTATGTAACTAACCCATAGGCATATAGATAAGCTCATGGTGTGTGCATGCTTTTAATCATATGCTGCTGTTCACCCCCCAATGAGGGGGGCCAAGGTTGAATAGTCACGGTTTGTTACTGGTATTAAGGACTCATCCCTATTGTAATTCTGGAGGGCAACACTGTCAGACCGGTAAAAGCTGACTAAAGGAATGATTTGTAAGATAAAATAATTCAGCTCTGACTCCTTGTTGTCTAGACTTGAATATCTTTAGAAAAGCCTGGCCAAGAAGAAACACAGAGAGCATGCAAAGTAGAATGTTTCTCAGAAAGAAATAATACCACTGATATGTGTTAAAGAGAGGGGTCTACAGAATTGGTTGCTTCCAATAGTAATCAATCAAAATATATTGGGGACAAGTACGTGACTGACCGATCCCAAGCCCCACCCCTTTGGCCTGTCCTCCAATAACATTTTTTTTTTGAATCCGACAAACTGTATTCCTGCTGTAGTATGCAGGTTTTGTCGAAAGGGGCGCAGCTTGGAACAGGTAAATTGTGACACATGAGAAAGAGGCTTACAATGCTGGAACAGCAAAAAGGTAAAGGCAGCTCACCACCAGTCATCAGATCAGGACCAATGCCCCTATGCACACACAGTATCGGGTCATTTCTCTCACAGGAGCCTAATAGAGAAGCTGGCGTCTCTGGGCAAAACAAGCTAACAGTCATGAGTCGCTTGTCGCGATGGAGTGGGATATGAACCTCCCAGGCCCTGAACTCCATTACCACGTAATAAAACACAACACATTATTAATTAGGTTTGCAGTGTTTCAGATATCACTGTTGCTGACAGCTAAATCTGAAGGGAGCCCACTGGGACGTTCGGAGTTACCCAAAGCTGTCATATCAGTAGAAAGGGTTGAGCAGGCTGCCTTCCCATCAACACACAGTGCCACATGAATATTACCTTCCTGACAGGGTCTTCACTGAGGTTGGCTTTTACTGGGTTCAGGGGGAAAGGCTTTTTTACCATGAGAGCTTATCTGACATTGTTTTTGCATTACTCACGCTTATCACATAAAACTGTCATATTTCTTGTGAATTAATAACTTTTTGGGTTTTGTACGCTCTCAAAACTCACTAAATAGGTCTTGCCTGCCATATAATTAGAACAGTACTTGTACTGTAGCAGTATTAGTACTAGATTCATTTAAGTGTAGAACAAAAGCTACATTTGTGCACGTGCGCGTGTGTGTGTGTGCATGGCATGCGTGCGTGCTTGGGAGCATAATTAAAAGGTACGAGCCGTACTACAGGGTACAGACTACAGGTCTGCAGGCCAATAGAGCGTGTGGCCAGAAGAGGTGGCAGCATTCAGCATGATGGAGGGCAGCATTGCCATCCCTCCCTGCCGACTGATCTCCGCAGCACCCACACTGATGGAGGCCGACACTTTAAAGCACCGAGCCATTTACACCCACTCTCTCCCACACACACACAAACACACTCAGGCACACCTGAACATGGTATAATTGAAAACAACGTCCCAACCAGTTTGGCTTTGCATGTTGAAATAGTACAAGAGGCATCACCTTTAATACATCTGTTGTTAAAGTTGGGATGTAGAAATATTGGATTTTATAGACCAAGTGAGGGATCGCTCCTGCTATAATGCTGCATTTGACAACGAGGAACAGAGCGCTTCCGTGTATTGACAACGGAGAAGGTGTACATATCTGGGCAAGGAAGACCGAGAGGAATTTTCACGGAGCACATGGCGTTTCCTGCTACAGTGGCAGAACGCGGTCTGATCTTGAGTTTGCAATGACACTGCACATCTCACCATCAGCAGTTGACACAGTGTTAGCCATAGCGGGCACACATAGGGTCTATGTAACAGACAATGTGCCCATTTAAATGACATGTGGCATGCAGAACTCACTGGTAAACACAACCCAGAGGCTCTTCAGCACGATGTGGGGATAGATATAGCTGACTGTGGGGCGCTACAGAGGGACAAACAACCTCTTGGATATCAATACATTTCAGCAGGCAAACGCTTCCCCCCACATTTCCTCGCTTTATACTGTGGCTACTGTATATCAGAATTATTTATTTTACAACTGTTGCCAGTCATTACAATAACACTTTCTTTGCCCTGACAAGTGTTGGATTTTGTTAAATTACTATTAAGACATTTTGCAGGCACCTTTAACCAAACGACTTCCAGTGAATTACAATTAGGTACAACATAGTATTTAGGTGCAGTGGTGCTCAAAGCCATGACCTTGTTGACTGCAAGTCAAAACACCAGACAGCAACACAATGCCTCCCTATCCTTCATGTGATAACAGGGTCCCTACACCACTCGTGATTCACTATCCAAAACATAATTAGCAGAAACAAAACATCATCCTGGAGGAGAGTCTACGCAGATGGAACTGCATTTTGATTTGCTGCGTGCAACTGTGAGATATTCTGTCCCCAAAAAAATATTTTAATAAACACTGACGCTGGCTTATTGGACATTGATTGAGGGGGATTCAGAAAACATTGCCTGCGGTTGGTTTAAATAGTGGACTGATTGAACGAGTGCATTTGTTTATTGTTTATCGATTACCTTGCGGTCACGGAAGCCGGAGCGCAGCTTCTTCTTCTTGCCCTCTGTGGCCCCTTCCTCTGCCTCTTCATCCCCGCTGCTGGCCTCCACAGAGCGCTCGTGCCCCGGCTCGGTGTCCGGTACCTCTTTGGCCAAGTCCGCCTCCTCTGCTCTGGGCTGCTCGGCATGCTGCACAGAGGGTTCGGCGTCTGCGTACGCTCTGGGAAAACATGGCACACTGCATGTGTATGGGAGCACCTGGCTATGCAGCTGAGCAAATAAAGTAAGACAGAGCTGCCTATAGAGCGGCTACAGACGGAGACAGAGTTGTGACCCTTCACACATGTGGAAGGGGTTTGCTGTAGCAAATTCCCTATTGGTCATTTTTTTACTACATTTGAATAGATTATAAATAATCAGAATCAGAAATGCCTTATTAATCCCCTAGGGGAAATTCTTTGTCGCAATTACTCCGCTTGTATGTCAAGACAATAATAATAATAATAATAATAATAATAATAATAATAATAGCTGACTTGTGTATTGGGGGTAGGCTGATTAATTGATCTTATTGGTAATTATTCAGCCTGGCGTAAAGGCCTTGTCCCGTCTCATATAGTCAGTCAGATGCCCAAGACTCTTCCGCATCAATCCCTTTGTCCTCAAACAGCTCTCACATCAACGCTCTGCCTACTGCTGGGCATGAACAAACAAAAAAACTCTCTCAGACACGCATGTTAAATCTAACTAGACTGACTCCTAACTAGTGGCTGTTGAGAATGTTTGAAGCCCCATCTGTGTCCTTGAGCAGGGCACTGAATCCCTTCCATGCTCCGTAAGAGTGCAGACAAAAGGGAAACATGAATCTACATATCCAGGAAATATCACTCCTCACACTCAAACTATGGGCTGCTTCCCCCTGTAAGGGTCACAATGGGAGGGTTTAGGTCAAACGTACCTTATCCAGAGCAGGCCAGCGCCAGCAGAAACTCCCGTCATGCCAGCCACAGCTGCCAGGACCAGCCTCCTGTGGCCAGGGCCCCGCACTGTGCCGCCATGGTAACGCCGGGACAACTGCACAAGCCCCACAGAGGCCGCTGTCAACATCCGCAAGCGGAACATCCTAAGGGATAGGGAAGCAACATAAAGAGGTGTGTGTTCATTTGGCTTGGGCTTGTGGTGGGTTAATGTTGCATTAAGGCATCGGGGCAGGCTATAAGTATTCATTTGATGACGACTCAATTATCTGCTGCCATCAAGTGCAGGGTACATAAAAAGTGCTGTGATTATCAGTCTGGTTGGGTGACATTTTCGTTATATTTTCTGCTAGCGCTGTTTCACAGTTTCATGCAATGTCATGAAGTCACAATTACATGACTGTGAAAAGATGTCTGCTCTGCGCTGAACAAACGAATGGTTGTCCACTCTCTCTCCACTTTGAGGATTAGGAACTTGAACAGTGACAGGATGTCAATCACCCATAAAGTCATGATAACAAAATATGCAACAGTGTGAGTACAGCTACAGCATTTGCTCCTCAGACAGTGACAAACAGTGCAGAGGACTGGTTTATGTTAACAGAGAACAAGAAAAGAAGTGGATTAACTATCTGACATTAAATTAGAACAGTCACAGATGTATTCTCTATTGATGTTAATGTCGCAGTGTTTGGAAGGGAAATAAATGCCTTCTAGTAGTAAATTAGTAGGCCTAATTGTTAGTGGTGGCTAGTGCTACAGTACAATATGTTATTGTAGTAGTTTCATGAGCAAATATTTGTGATGCTAGTTATTCTCTAATGAGTATACAGCATGAATATAGTAAATATATGTTTGTAAATAGTAAGTAAAAATAAGTAAAAATAATGTTTGTTTTGCAGTCAAGGGCAACACGGCGGCCCAGTGGGGATAGCCCTTTGGCCTCACAGCAAGAAGGTCCTGGGTTTGAAGGTCGTCTCGGCTTTTATGTGTGGAGTTTGCATGGGTTTTCTCCGGGTGCTCGGTTTTCCCCCATAAAAGACATGTTAGGTTAACACTCTCCTGTCAGTGCAAATTGACCAGCAACAAATTGCAGACACATTTGAAAGCACCTTGTAATCAGACACCTCTGTTAATAAACAAGGTACCATAGTTATGCTGTCCCCATCCCTTAACATAACCTCTTGAGCACTGTCCTTTTATAATCTGTGGACCAGCTATCAAAAGATACTTAAAAATAATAACATCAGATCTTTGTTTAGAAATTAGCCTTTCTTCTTATATCTGTCCTGTGTTCTCTCTCTTTTCCAGTTTGCACCTCATCACCAAGTCCGGCCACTTATGTATAGTGCACCAGCATTGACAATATACTGGTTGCTTCACTAGCTGTATCTACACAGCTAAACTGGTAGTAGTAAGACACAATTTAACATACACATTGCTACAGTATATAACTTATATTCTGTACACAGCTGTGACACCTCTTTATATAAGCTCCAATAATAGTGCACTGGTTAACCTGAATGGATACATTCATGAGCTACACCTGTGTTTACCTCTGCCATTACACCCATAGATTATGGCTTGGAGAAGGGCCCATAGAATAAACATTCGTCCAGTCTGACAACAAATCATGCCTGATGGGAGGCAAACATGTTTCAGACCCCTGTCCACATACAATATACCACTAGAGATGCAAGTCTTACCAAACAAGCCCAAAACGCTAGTTTGTTTTGTGCACTTAGTTCCTAATGTTCATGGTTGTTTTCAATTTCTGAATTTATAACGAATAATGTGTTGCCTCTTGCCTGAGTGTATTATGCACTTGTAAACCATTTTCCACTCAGCAGTCACCTAAACCTTATCTAACCCAGAACATTGCTATTGAGAGATATCAGTTAGTGTGTCAGGTTAGTTATAGGTTGCAGTTTGACAATCCCAGCCGGTCATGGGGTCGCTTTACAACATGTGGACCCACCTGCTGTTTTCCCTTGATTGGGCAGTAAGCCCATCTGCTCCTTAATACATGCAATTGTGTTGAATCTAATTCAGGTTACATCAAATATAATAGCACCACACAAAGAGCACTGCTTCAGGTCCAAAACACACACACAGCGTTGCGTTTTCTTCTTTAGGCATTTAAAGAGGCCACATGCATTCGTTTTTATTCATTTCATATATATGGGCATATATTATCCGACAATTGTAAAGCATTCAGACAATGGCATCCTACCTTTCTGCAGAAAAATTCAAGCTATTGGTGCTACGGTAACTGTCAGGCCTGCTGCTCAATCGCAATAAAACATCTACTAAGCAGCTTATCTGTATTCAATATGATCAAATATAACAATAATCTCTGTAAAAGCATGTGCTGGCACTCAATACCCTGACCTTTCCATATCATGGGTGTACGCTATAATAAGGTCCAGAATCAGATAGTACTCAGCGATGACAGAGACAACATTGGGCATGACTAACGTTAGCTTGCCAGCAAGCTAACGTACATGTTTTGATTCGCTTCTATCTAGCACTAGTTCGCTACCAAGTTATATTGACTAATAAGGTGTTAGTTACTCACATTTGTCTCAAAACAAACGCCAGCCAATCCAAATCTGTATATTGTTGTCGACGTCTCAAAACCCGTTTTCTGCTTTTCTCTTTACAGATGAATTTTCAACAGTTCCGTGTCCACATCTGAGTCACGCC
>JAODVN010212401.1:0-12000 GCA_025434125.1 Chologaster cornuta
CTCCCCCTCCCCCCCCCCCTCTCTCTCTCTCTCTCTCACTTTCCTGGACCCTTCTCCTTTTTCCTGTCATCTGTTCCTCTCCTGTTTAATCTCCCGTCCTCTTGTTTCCGTTGCGGTATGCTAACGGCACCCAGCAGCCCCCCTCCCCCACAAGCCACCCGTCCCTCCTATCGATCTGGTCCGGAAGCGACCGGCTCTGTTATCCTCAAGGCGGGGAGAAATGCAGTAAGAGCAGCCGCCTCAGAGCCACACAATGCAGAGCCTTCATCGCCCCCCCAACTACTGTAGATTGTGTGTGCGTGCGCTGGTACGTGCGCGTGTGTTCTTGTGTATATACGTGCGCGTGTCACTGTATTTTTACTACATGTGTATCGACGTTTGCGTTTATCCATACTGCGTGTATGTGTGTGTATAATTTCAGCTGTGAGTGCGTGCCTGCGTGCACCTGTAAATGCATTAAGACGGAATATTGCAGCGCACAAACGGTACCTTTGAGTGTCTGCGTGCTTAATTAAACTGAGCTGTTTAGCATATGAGGGTTTGTGTGTAAATACTGTGGTTGAGTTTATGCTGGTTTGTGTGCAAATACTGTATATCCTTATATCCTTTATGTATTTCTGGCTGTGTTGTAGTAGGGCAATAGTTCTGTCTGGCCTTGTGACTGTGTAGTAGCCTATACTGTATGAAAACTGTGAAATGCACTTTGATATAACCTTGTGCACATAAGCACATCACCAGATACCACTAAAAACAATACTGGATATTCATCAGAAAATAATCAAATTTTTGCAGTTGCATAAACATTATGGTTGAAGTGGCTTTACTTTACAAACCCAAATGCTTCCTAACTATAATATACCCCTGAATTATGGCTTCCTTTCAGACTGTTACTTACATCCTACCTTGACCTGAGAGCATCACTAGTTTATATTCTCCAGCACATTTAGTCTGTAAAAACCTTGACATTTACAAGACCACTGTAACCTGTCTTAAGAAACCCACAGTGAGGCAATATGCAGGAACCATGCTCCAAACAACTAATGTCGACATGAACTACATTAAAGAAGTTTAAATAGTCCCTATCTAAACATCACAACTATTTTCTACTGGTTTAGAGTGGGAGATGGAATGGAAGTGTCTTTGGCACACAAGTGTGACATCTGCAGTTTTTTGCTTGGCAGTTTGAAAATATCTCTCTTTATCTTTCATGTTGAGAAAAATGTTAACGTGTTCAAAAGCATTGTTCAAAGAATACAATGCCAAGAGTGCAAGCATTCCTGAGAGGTGTTAACCGTGCGAGGAAGATGGATTCACAAGGTCACAATCACATGAGAATCTTCAGTTCAGCATTTGCCAGCAGCATTTTCTGAGCAGCTAGGCATGGTTTAGTTGTGATGCTCTAGCTTGTGAAAGACTGTAAGGATGCATTTGTTTTGTATTTGTATTTGTAGTCAGAACTGTGGAAACACTGCCCATCTTCTGTTAAGAGATTCAAGACACACTACTTATTACAATCCACCTTGGTACCTTGACCAGCGACCTCACAACCCTCTTAGCACTTTATCCTACCTTTCTAACTTCTCATGCTCTTAAGTCTTGCACTTAATTCTCATGCTCTTATCTCTCACTATTTAAAACATATATAAATGTATGACTTTATTAGCTAGGCCATTACCTGTTGCGTTTTATATGGCGGATTACGTGGTAACAGGTATGATGACATTATGCTGCATTTGTTCTATTTAGAAAATTGTTTTCTTATAATTTCTAGTATGACCTGTCCATCTACTAAAAAATGTACTACATGTTAGCTGCTTGTAGAAAGGCGTCTGTCAAATGCCGTCAATGTAACAGTATTTGTTTTTCAGGTTATTAGTGGGAGCACCGTACGAAATGAATGGTCCATACCAGACCGGAGATATTTACAAATGTTCATTGAGCAAACGAAACAATGGCAATGGGTGCTCCAAACTCAACCTAGGTACAGTATCAACTGATATACATACATTTACAGATCAACTTCCCATTAAACATGTTTATAGTGTTTGCTTTCCAAAACAAGTGTCTACATTTGTTGTTATTATTATGCATGCTTAATAATCTTTCATGGTGGGCAAATATGTGGCATAAGTCTGAAGAGTGTTCTGTTCAAAGCATTTACAAGTGGTTTAAGGGGTTTGTGTACTGTAGGCTACATTTCCACACAGTGCTTCACATGGTGCACATATGTGTGGTGTATTAAGATAGACACATGATGATTGTTTACGTAAACGTTTCGATCTGAGAATGCAGACACCACTTTGGCGGGCTAGACAGCAGGAACATACTAATGCCCCAGATGGGGGAAGTTCCATGCCACCAATGATGTTTCACTGAGACTGGATTGTTTTTTATCTCAAGGAAGGATATCTCTGACCAATGTATCAGAGCGAAAAGACAAGATGAGGCTTGGAATGACGCTCACATCAAATCCCAAAGACAACAGCTTTGTGGTGAGAACTGTTTGAAAAGCCATATTGCTTGAATTCCCTCATAACCTGACAGTGACAATGGCCCAACTGTTTTTTATGGTGCTATCGGATATTTGGCCGCATTTAAAGCTGTAACTTAACTTGACTATAAATGTTTTGTTGCTAATAAAAGTAATAGTAGAATTTGGTCCCCTTGAAGCTAATAGCATAAGTAACATGAGCTCACTCGGATGAGCGTATGTGTGTTGCTCTGTACAGTTCAAACAATATAGTAAAGTATGCAAGTACAGCAAATATATACTGCTACACAGGATGTGATATCTTGTATAATTTAGAAAGGGAGTTCAGCCCCAGACACTGCTCCATGCCTAACTTCCATTGACAAATACTGTACATCTCAGCAACTAAAGTGAAAACACGAACAGAACAAAAAAGTCTGCTAAAAGTCAAAACCAGGCAGAGAGATGGGATTGCCGATTTGACAAGCTGTTACCTTAATGGGATACAGAAAGCAACATACATTACAGTAAGCCATACAGTGTAATACAGTATATTATATTGCTGGTAACATATTTTTGGTTTCAGGCTTGTGGGCCGTTGTGGTCCTATGAGTGTGGAAGCTCTTACTACAGTACTGGCATATGTTCCAGAGTCAATGCAAGCTTCAAGTTCTCCAGAACCATTGCGCCTGCCTTCACACGTAAGACTAAACACAGTTGCAAGAGTCTGTTTACTTTATCCTCAATGCTCAATCCAATATAAGCTCTAGAGCAATGCCGAAGCTTTCTTGTCACTCCTCTTCAGGATGTGAGACCTATATGGACATAGTCATTGTTCTGGATGGCTCCAACTCCATCTATCCGTGGTATGAGGTGCAGGCTTTTCTCATCAACATTCTTCAGAAGTTCTATATTGGACCAGGTCAGATACAGGTAAGTACGATTTACTTGTAAAATACAAACGTTTGTAGTAGTCATATCTGATAAACATTAAAGTTAACGTTTGTTGTCTAATAGCGTGCATTATTCTATATGCTTTCATGTACATTTACGTTAGTTGTCTATAACTGACTAGGTCATACTACATTAATAAGGTAATGTAGTTGTATGTATACGTTAGTTACTGTATCAAACAATATCATATTAGAATAGAGAGAGAGCATGTAAAAAGGGCTAACTTAGATACATTACCTATTAACATATCATTCATGCCTCAAAATAACCAGTCCTGTATCATAGAGTTGTTCTAACAGAGCAAGAGAGAGCAAAACACATTTTAAAACATGTCAGAGACAGAATATAAAGGATCGTTAACTTCAGTGGGAGTGGCTATGATGTCGAGGGGTCAGCGGCTGAGATACCAAGGTGTATTCTGAAGAGGCGGGGCTTTAGCCTCTTGCCAAGTGACTCTGCTACTGTATACTTACTTCTTCAGGAAGCTCAGTTGCCAAAACAAGCTTTGCCATTGATAGAATCCGTCATTGTTACTGTGCCGTTGGTCAGGTTGGAGTGGTTCAGTATGGCGAAAAGGTGGTCCATGAGTTCCAACTGAGCGACTACAAATCAGTAGAGGAGGTGGTGAAGAGAGCTCGCCGTATTGACCAGCGCGGCGGGGAGGAAACCAACACAGCGCTGGGCATCAACGTGGCACGGTACCTTCACTGCTCCAGAGGTTCTCCAGATGGTGGGCGGGGACCACCCCCATACATGCTGTTTAGGGAGGGTTGCATGAAAAGTAATAGTTAATGGTAAATGGGCACATTTATATAGCATTTTTATCCAAAGCCTCACATTCACCCATCCACACACACATGCATACACCAATCGGTGGTGATTGCTGCCATGCAAGGTGCAAAGTGATTGGACAGCATAGAGCCGTAATAGATACTCAATTGCTATTCTTCTCTGTACTTGTCTGCTTTCACTACAGCTCTCAGGCATTCAAGCAAGGAGGCAGGCGAGGTGCAAAGAAGGTCATGATAGTGATTACAGATGGAGAGTCACACGACAGCCCAGACCTCCAGCAAGCCATTGAGGAAAGTGAGAAGGATGGCATCACCCGCTATGCCATTGCTGTAAGTGCTCCCAAGAAGCAGAGGGGAATCAAACCAAGTCCAACCAAGTATTAATAGCCTGGTATTTGCTCCAACCATGCAATACCAAAGCTCTCCAGCAGGGGAAGGGAAACCGTTTGTCAAATCAGCTGGTTTAGTACTGTAGATTTTTGGAGCAAATGCCAGGTAGGTGTTTTTCCTTTTTGGACCTGGTTTGTCCACGTACTCCTTGAGCCTTTCAACGAGTTTCTTTGATCTTTTGATTTACAGCTTTCAATTTAGTGATAAAGGCGTTATTCTAAACATGCGTAGTGACCTTGTAGTTTAGTCAGACAGAACTGAGAAGAATATGCAGCTAAAGATGGTCAGAGGCCTAGGAAGGGGCTTAACTCAGTCCCAGCCATAGTGCAGTTTAAAGTGTAAGTAATCTCTTCTAGACCACAGCGTTCCTTGCATGACGCTATTAGTGTGGTTAACGGAGCATTTACAACAATCCAGTGGTAGTCAGGGCATAATCCTCTGTGCAAATGTCTGAGTTCATTGTTGGTTGGAACTGCTGAAAGAAATCATTGAAATGTCTAGATACATCGTGTTACGTCTTTTAATAAATGCTTCTTCGGTTAACGTAATATTGTATTCGCCTAGAAAGATGAGTCATCAGTCAAATGCGTCTTAGGTTCCACACAGGTATCTTGCTTGTCACTGTCCTGTTATATTCCGTAGGTCCTTGGCTACTACAACCGTCGAGGAATCAACCCAGAGGCATTTCTCAATGAAATCAAGTACATCGCCAGTGACCCAGATGACAAGCACTTCTTCAACGTGACAGATGAATCGGCTTTGAAGGATATAGTAGATGCACTTGGGGAACGCATCTTCAGTTTGGAAGGTATTTCAAGAAATCCATCCAATTCATACAATTACAATATTATTAATAGTTCTGGCACGTCTCGTTTAATCAAGATTGTGGATCAAATCTATGACAGGCACGTTTCAGAACTGTAAAAGGCTGTCTTTTTTATTTAGGGACCAGTAAGAATGGGACAGCGTTTGGTCTCCAGATGTCCCAAGCTGGCTTCTCCTCACACCACGTAGAGGTAAATTATGTCTGTCAGATACGACGACACCTTTTGGTGTGTTTCTTGTGATGAATCTCCACAACCACTATTTATTACTTCTCGTTTTCCCTGAGGTGCCCACAGTGGTGGACCTAAGTTCCCGGGACCTTAGGTCATGCTGATTTAAAAGACTAAATACTCAAATGAGACACGTGCCGAGACAGTCCTGCTGGAGAACAGATCGTCTCAGTTTCACTTGTATCTTAGACTAGATAGCAACAGGTGTGCGGGCTTAGTTGGTGACGCAGCTGGACTGTGTGGGAAAGGCTCATACTGTGCTATACATACCATTCCTACTTATTCATTGTGATTTATTTACTTTTCCTTCGCTTATTTATGTCTGTATTTCAGCCCAAAGTTGATATTTTGCTGAGGCACACGCTATGACGTTACAGTTCCCTTACGTGTCTGGGGAGCAATACAATTAATTCTTTCAGACTTCTTTCAAAAATAAATAAATATTGGAAGTTGCAGCTGGGTGGCAAGGATGAGTGGAAAATCTATCCACGTCTGGATTCCAGGGATATCCATCCACGTCTGGATTCCAGGGATAGCACCAAAGACAACCTGAGGGTTGAGAATAGGATAGCTTATTGGAAAGAACGTTAGGCTTTTTAAAAAGAAAAGCAGCTCCAAAACCCCAGATGTTTTTTTTTGTCGAATGTGACATATGCAATTTTGGAATACTGCTTATGTCATAAGTAACCAGACATTGCATGTGTCTAAACTATTTTTTGTCTGATTCATTTGGCTTACTAAATAAATAATAATGTTCAAAATAAGTTATAGGCAACTCTAAGTGGTCTATTGCTTCTCTTGACAACATAGCAAGGTTCATTGTCCTGCACTGCCATAAAGCTGACTATGTATTTGGTGGAGCTATGTTGGGGAAGCTTAGACCTTGAAAGGTTATGCATTTTTGTATATTCATTCATGCTATTTGTACTACCCCACATAGGCCTTCAGTTGGCGAGCATGGGAGCCATTTTACCACAGCTTTGGCTTGACTTTGCGTCCAAACCGAACGAGAGCGAATAGGAGGATGGTTATGTCATTACATACAATGGTAGCAGAAATGGTTCACTGGTTTATGATGTTGAGTTGTTTTGGATTTTAGTTCTATTTCTATAGAGACCATTCTCACCATAACAGAGAACCACAGTGGCTAACATAACTGTCAGAAAGTGACGTAGTGTCAGCATGGTGAGCAGACAGTTCCGTCTTTTAGGAAGGAATAGTGCTCCAACATATGCTAACAAATGGAAAATGTATTGTCTGCACATTGTGTATGGCAGAAGGCTGAGCTTATGAACTGCTTGAACCCAGTAATGTCAGATAAGTATGATAAATAAATGTTACAAAACCTTTTCACCTTCATCAGTCTGTGCTTTAACCAGTGTTTATTTCCAAAGTGTCCTGGTTCTATTTCCCTGTGGATGTAATGCCCTTAGAAGCACCTTGTATTGCTTTCATTAGGATATTAGCATTAGCATGTGTCATATGAAAATGTGTCTAATATTCTCTCATCTTATGCAACTGGTGATGCAATGTTCTGTAGCTGCTTAAGCTATTATCCATTTATTCTACCCAGCGGTGGTGTTGAAATTAAATTTGGGAATAGTGAGAAGGAAAATGTATTAAATGCAGATAAAACGACTTAGATTTGAACTCATATGCCTTCTTAATATGTTGTTGGCATTGGAAGTAAACCAATGTCAAACAGTATGTCTGGGTATATCAGTGACATTTGCTCGGGCAGAGGAACACAGTTAGTTACCTTCAGTTAGTACACCTTGGATACAGCGTACAAGCAGGAGTAAACAGATAATTAACCAATGTCTAGTTGATAAGTTGATCTCTGCCACAACATTGACGTCATAATCCATTTTGAGAGGTGGCATGTTTTTTCTTTTTTTAAGAGGGGGAAATGGACTGCAATTATGTAGCTCTTTTCCTACCTGCCGCTCAATGCAGTACAGGATTGTTTCACATTCGCCCATTAACACTCATTCACACACCGATGGCGTTGCCAGCCATGCCCTGTGCCAGCCAACCACTGAGAGCAGATAGGTGCCTTGCTCAGGGACACCACAACACTTGGCCAGGAGGCAACAAGATCCAAACCAGCAACTTTCCGATCAGCCGTCGCCCCGCTCTGTACCCGCTGTGCCACTGCTGCCAAGAGTGACGTATGTTTGAATGTAGTTCTATGGTGCTAACACACGGCTTGTGTCCCTTCAGGACGGGATCCTGGTGGGCGCAGTGGGTGCTTACGACTGGAACGGGGCGGTGCTGAAGGAGACCAAACAGGGAAAAGTGGTTCCCCCCAAGTCATCCTACGCACAGGAGTTCCCTGAAGAGCTGAAGAACCACGGTGCCTACCTGGGTGAGCAATAGCACCCCGTGCACGCCACTACGGTCATGCTGTTGAATGTGTGCATGTATATCTTATAGTGCACACACAATCCCAGCCATCCCTTACCCAAGCTTCCAAAAGCTACTTACTTAGTTCTAACCTGGTTAGTTCAGGCAGACCACAAGTCTATAGCCAAGGTTAGTGGTCAGCTGGTCTCGACCGGCTCATGGATCAGCTGATTGTTTACACTGCCTCTGTGCATTGGCCCAATAGTACCAGGGCTCTGTATTTAAGCTGCTTAAGCCTGCTGTTTTCTGCCGCTGCCTCTGCATAGCCCCTATGCAACCCAGCACCTCTCCAAACCTGTCTTTCTCTACTATGTCTGTCTTGATCAATGTCTGCTGTCACTGATGCCCTGCACTGCTCTGTACCCTGTGGGGGAGTCTCTTGCTGCTGCCAGAACAGAGCCAATGCCGTCAATCATAACTAACTGCAATGCATAGAAAGATTTGATCTAAAGTGTGCACAAAGGTGCATGTGGATTTAGTGGGAAGGGGAGGTAGTATTGTGATCTCTGTGTTGGAGAGGCCGGGGGGAGGGGACAGTGCCAGACTCGATCGGGTGTGGGAGGGGCATGATCTTGGTGCCCTGCATTTGTGTAATGCCAGTTGCAACCACAAGGGCAACAACAGACACACCTCACCGTGCTCCTTTAACATAGACCCGCGTGAGATCAACTCTGCTCCTTGTGGACATCGCCGCAATTCAAAGTGCTCTCACTCTCTTCTCCCACTCCTGCCTTGCTGTGATGGAGGGCAATGTGGCTGAGGCCCATCTCTCCAGTGCTGCCACCACATCCAACCCTATCCGTCTAACCCCCCCACGGACCTCTGCTTTCCCCATCAGCCTCATGCCTGCCGCTGCCTCATCAGGCTCAGTAGGAATATGAGGTGGAGGCATACATGTGCACATGATCAGGCACAGGCTGTGGAGGGTTATAAAAGCAGGGGCCATGATGTAAATATGAAGAGACATTGGAAAAAGCACTGGGATGGAGCGAGGGCAACGTAAGATAAAGGGCAAAGCAGTTCTACACGGCTGAGTGCTGTTTATTGAGCCATTTGTCAAATTGAATCCCTTTGTGAATCACTTCCCAGCAATGTTGCTCCACTCATTCCGTACACACGGAGACACTCGCACACAAAAGAGTGCAACAATGTTGACTTGAGGTTCATTCGAAATGAACGTACACAGTGTGTGCACACCACAAACCAGCAAACGCACACACACACACACACAGGAAACACATGGGAAAAGCCCACTGGCATGCTACAGTATCTGGCCTTGTAAAGATGATGTGGTGATGTTGCACATGGTCAATTTGACCACACAATTTGAAAAAAAGGTAACTTTCCAGATATTATATTCAAACAAATACAATTAATGAATGTTAAACCAGCACAACAAATATGTTTTCAATTAAAGATATGCTTTTGGTTTTCCTTAACATAACTGTAGAGGATTTTGTTGTTGTAATATTATACATTACAGTACATCCACATTCTGTGAGATATAGCTCACATACTGTGTACAGTACAAATAAGGTTTATGTGTTAACTGAAGGAATATACTGGTTGTTTAAATGACATGTTTATCTGACCTCGTGCAATTTAGTTGTCTGTTACACTTTACCTGAGTAGATATGTTTTTCCTGGTGTTCAGGTTACACTGTGACCTCTGTGGTGTCAGCTAAAAATGGCCGTCTCCTGGTAGCTGGAGCCCCACGCTTTAACCACACTGGTAAAGTGATCATCTTCACCCTGAATAACTCAGGCAATCTCACCATCCTGCACTCACTCAAAGGCCAGCAGGTAAGAACCACAGTCCGGTACCACAGGGATGAATTAACACGGTTACAGTAGTAGCATGCAAGTACATTTTTAGAGTCATTACTATCATTCTTGGCAATTGCCTTACATTTTGATTGATTTTATTGATAGACATAGTGATCAAGGTTAGTTTGCACTTGGGTAAATGAACCATAACATCTGGAGACCATTTGATTTTTCATAAGCAGAGAGGCAGATGGGTTGCCACAGCATCTTGCATTATACTTTGTCACTAGCTCATCTGAAACGACATGTTTTTTTCCAGAGATGTTTTTGCATTAAAGATAAAACAACTAACATCAGAGGTCTTTTTACAAACAGATGTTTCCAATCTGGGAAAAACTGTTACTCTATGCAGTTTTTCAGTCCTATCTACAAAACTGTCTAGACAAGCCCCCCACGATCTTTGACATTAGTCAGGCCCAAGATCTTCCTCGTTTCAGAGTAAAGTTCAAAGCCACTTCAGATCAACAGCCAGTCACTGAACCCAAAAAACTCAGACCTTTAGAAAAACGTCAGGGATTTCATGCTACAGTATATGCTCTTGTATGTAATACAATAAATTCAATTTGTCATTCTGTTATTTAAGCAACACTTTTCATTTGATAATATAGCAACATCATCCAATGACCAAGCTGTAACCATACACCTAACTTCAAAGACTCTACATGGAAATCCATTATTTTGTAGCACATACAGTATTTCTGCCCATGTATATGAAGGTGTTATGTTCAGTGCTGCTGCTCTGATATTGCTGCTGTGGAACCATTGCTACAGAACCCTTATGTGACATGGTTCTGTGGAACCATGGGTGCAGAACCCTTATGTGACACGGTGCTGTGGAACCATGAGTTCAGAACCCTTACGTGACACGGTGCTGCAAATAAAAACATATTGCAGCACCGTGTGCTTATTAAATCATCTGGTATAATGAGATTAGTTTCAGTGTCACAAGTTGAAAACATGAATGACCGAGTAAGGACGGGGGGTGATAAAGGGGTCCTTTATTGATGTACATGTGTTTGACAGATTGGCTCGTACTACGGCAGTGAAATAGCACCTCTGGATATTGACGGAGATGGCGTGACAGACAATCTGTTGGTGGCAGCGCCCATGTTCTTCAGCGGCGGGATGGAAAAGGGAAAAGTGTATATCTACAGAGTGACAGAGCTGGTTGGTACACCACACACACACACATGCACATAAAGGTACACTATAGGTTGGTGTGTGAACCCGTACCTTCCACATACTTCACTTATGATGACAGGTAAGCTTATGACATTATATTTACACCTGTGCAAACATTGTGCCAGCGCTGCAGACATTCCTGGTGACTTCCAATACACACCACTGGAGCCCTGCATATAGCAACACCCCTAAACTCAGACCAAAGTTTCCATTGCATTCCTGGTCCACAATTAACACCAGAGGGGGAACTTACTGTTAAGCATGTGGCTGGAGTGTGGAAAGTTTCATGGCCTTTATGGCTTACCTATTGGGACACTTGAGGACCACGGCATTTGTCAAATGTTTAGGTTTGTGTGTCATGAGCCAGGATGTCATTATATAACTGCATTGGTGGTGTATAACAAACAGGCATGCCAGTTTAGGTTTCTTACAAATCAAGTCAAAAACCTTTTGCAGTGCAGTGGCATTGTCCTTATCTCATTAGGAGTGTGCATTGAACTCCACAGAACGTTTTCAGTCATTTTTAAGGAAGTCAACCAGTTTCAGGCAGGCCTTTGTCTCAGCAGTGAGCCACCCTTGGTCCAGTCAGTTTTGCATTGTTGGTCGCTTCACTCCTGTGTGACATTTTCATTTGTGTTCTGTACAATTAGATGGCTATTTAGTTGTCACACCATAGTTTGGTGGGCAAAATGTAAGGTGCTGCATGTTATTATATTGGAATTCTATTCAAAGAGACAGATTTGTAAATATTGTATGCAGAGTCTAGCTAGCCTACCATAACAACCTTTTGACAAGCATTTTGACATATTTAAAGATATGCTAAACTGCCGCCACTATCTACTACAGTATATATGTTTACCCACATACTGTATATGTTTGCTGTGTGTTGATGAAAGAAAACTCACCTCTTAGATAAGTCGTGTGC
>JAODVN010212508.1:0-11997 GCA_025434125.1 Chologaster cornuta
ACCACCTCCTATTCAACGCCTTCTGTGCTCCCACCTCCCTCCCCCGTCACAGTACTGTCTGCTGAGGGTTGATGCTTTGCGCCTGTTGTACGGCTGGGCGTTCCGCCCCCCCAGTGTCTATGCTGTGACACTTACCTCCCAAACACCCTTCCCGCCACTGTGCTGAGTCCTGAATATGTTGTTGCCATGTGCTGTGGTTTTCTTTCGTTCTAATGAAATGAGTGCCCTCTCGTTTCATTGAAATTACAGTTTTTTTCCCCTCCTCCTTCCTTATGTAACTCCCATTTCTAGTTTAAAAATTATTTTCATTTACTCACGGTGTTCTGTTTTTCACTTTAACTCGCAATGTACCGGACACTCTGCGTAAAACTCGTCACAGAAATCAAACTACGTCACGGCCAAAAATTTTATAAATACTGGTAGATAGTGTGTTTTCTCCTGCTTTCAGCCAAATCACATTGACTACAATCTGATATTTTGTTTAGACAGGATCTCAGTTAGTACCGAAGCTCCACCCAGCAGGCTTTAGAATGGTGCCGGGAGAGAGAAATATGAAAGGAGTTCTATGGGCTGGACAAGTCTATACGGGGAAAAGCCTTTTATAACTTATTTACAGGGTTTTAAATTACAGCATAACAAATCGAAGTATTTATCAAACAAATAAATCTATACAAAACGATGTTTGTGAAAACATTTTTTATTAGCTAACATTTTATGAACTAGAGACACGAACGAACGACTGTCATGTCATGTTGCGTAACACTTCCTTGACTCAAAAATCTATAAATATTAGATTTGATTACATCAAACTAATTACTATAATGTAGGGTCAGTGTCCTGCAGGTGTCTTGTGTTCATGTTTGACCGTAAAACATGTTAAAATAATTGTATAAAGCATTAGAAAGCGCGATGCCTGGTGGCAAAGACCAACCGCCACAGCGTTAGCATTGAAGAACGGAACACCGGGAGCTGGTCATGGTGTTCCATACAGTGGTGGAAGCGGTCAATTTTCTTTGATTAAACAATTATTATTACTATTGGTCCAAAAGCATGTCAGTCAAAGATGAAAATGTTGCCAAGCCCTTTCTGGCAACAGTGATCCAATCATATTAACTGTAGCTTCGTTGGTTCTCGTTGGAGCCTCGTTTAAAATCGGCGCAAGTCGGCACACGTCTGATTCTGTCCGGAACACCGCAAGTCTACGGTATTTGCCTGTAAAGCGCTTTGAGACTTTAAACAAATGTTGATAATTAGCTATATAAATAAAATGTACTTACTTACTTACTTACTTACAGCGTAGGGTACAACTGACGTGCACCTCTCAAAAAATATAAGCACGCATCCGTCCATCCGTCGATTCGACTCAGCAGTCTTGTGGATGCAAGCCCATATGCCAGAAAGAGGAGTGCTTGTATTTCGGAATGTTAAAAACGCCATAGCTTACATGCATTCACTGGAAATAGACGTTGTTACGTCTTGCTTGAGCATAATTAACCAAGAACTTGACAAAATAGAGATTTCTCTATATCATTCTGGCAGCAACATTTTTTATTTTATAAATAATATTTTGCATCAGCACCGACTGTTACCTATGATAGGCTAACTATTGGTGTAACTAAGAATTTCAATGGAAATAAATATTTGTATATACTTATTTCAAAACATTTACACTCTTAGTGTTCAATCTTGAGCCCAGGGAGGATTTCTCTTTGGGATTTCCTTGTTGTCGGGCAGCGTTTATGAATAAAATTTTGCGTCTGCAGATTGTTTCCTATGATACATGTTGGTGTAACTAAGAGATTTGCGGGAAATAAATTAAGAATATGCTTATTTCAAAGTTTTTACACTGTGTTAGTGTTCTATCGGAAGCCAAGATGTTAGTTTTCCTATGGCATTATATTGTTGTTAATGCAGCGAAAAGTCTTTTATAATAATGTTTTGTGTCGGCACAGATTATTTTCTATGATATATGTTGGTTTAACTAAGAGATTAGCTCGAAATCAATTATTTTAAAAGTTTACACAAAATTTGTGTTCTAATTCAGGCGCATTTAAGACACAGTATTTTTTATTTTTGTGCCAATCGGATTCGCAGTCAACGCGCAAAGATTCATGCGGCCGACGCAGAAGCATAAATGGTCCTTTATTCTATTATCTATAAGTCTCTGCTAGTAGTAGGGTTGGGTACCGAACTCTGAACTTTTAAGAGTACCGACCGAATTACATTGGTACTACCAAGTACCCGATTGAGATTAAATCAAACGGTACCAGATTTCTGTACTTTAGCGCACGTAGAGAGAAACGCAAGCAAGATCATCCCTGCACAGCCTGCAGTGTTGTAAATGTTCAACACAATCACATATTCGATGAGCCAAAAGAAATGACAGGTTTACATTTTTTCTGTACTTTACTCCCACTTGTTATGGAGAGTTATATTTATCAAGTTGCTGGCTGCAGGTGTTTCGATAAAAAATAAATAAAGTTCTGGCCTATTTATAGATTGCTAAATTTTTGCTGTGCCTTTGAGACTAAAATAGTTTTCAGTATCTACTCTTCATGTTCAATGGATAAATATCTCTTAATTTTAGTGCGTTACGCATCTATTTATCATTCTGGAAGTGAATCGTAATATGCGCGATCTCACAAGGGGATCCAATCAGGGCACAACATTGCTTCCAGCTCTCGGTAAAACATTTTCGGCGGTTCGTGTAAAACATTATGTAGTTGCAGTTGAGACTGGAGCAGTGAGATTAACAGACGCTGTAAAATCGGCGACAGCAAACTCTTGCAGCGGTATGATAGAGATAACCTGACATGCCAGAGGAATTGTTGTCAAAAGTAAAAGCGAAATAAACGGAAGCTCGCGAGATATTCCACCACGGTCTCACGACGCTGATAGAGCAGGAATTAGGGCACGTCTCTGGTTTCAGATCAAACTAGGCCTATTGTCTATAGCAGCAATACATACAACGTCCTCATTTCGAGTTTAACCCTGTAGGCTAAAACCACATTTATAGTCACTATGAAAGTGTCCAACGCTAACGTAAGATAACGTATTTATGCTTCGAAGAATGTAGTTAATATACAGCATAGACACTAGCAGGGTAGGGGGCGTTCAAGTAACCTGAGGGAGGCACAGTTCAATAATGCTTATATTAGGCTGCAGTCTAAAGCAGAACTCTTAAAACCTGTTGTATGTAAAGAATCAGGCATTTTTTCCCCCTAGGCAACATTAAATTATTTGAATACAATTTATTATTACAAAGAGTAAAGTACCGAAAAAAGTACCGTTTAGGTACCGGTATCGAATTTGAGGTACGGTACTGACACCAGTATCGATTCAAATGTGAACAGTACCAAACCCTAGCTGGTAGTCTACGTACAGTAGTCTATTCTTAAATTATATGAATTAGATTGGCATGGTTTACAGGCAGTGTATGTTGCAGAAACTTGTAACATATCAAATTAAAATTTAAGTTGAACAAAATAACATTACATCCAAATTGCCGTCATTAGTGACAGCACTCTTTATGTGAAATAAAGGGCAAGGAATTCAGATACAATATAGTAGCTGACATAATGTGAGGCCATGAATCTGGTTTTGACAAAAGCCACACTAATAACGCTTTCCACATATCAGCTTGACTCAATTTGCCTCACCTCTGAGATTTGGTAGCATTCCACTACGTGGTACCAGCTCAACTTAACTCTACTTGCCTTGCCTTTTTTGCTTTTATATTGGGCAAAAGTTAGGATTGTACCTGGTAGAATAATCTTTATTTAGTAGCTGTTCTGTCAAGGTTCCAAGCAAGGTAAGGCAATACCAACATGTGATGTGAAATCAATTTACACTGCTCATTGGATTAAATCGTCACTGCTTCATTGCGCAACATGGATTTAGTGCAGCTAAAGGAGCCGCAACCACAAATTTAGCCCAACTTTTATTAAATGTCAACACACCATGATTAAATGAGGAAGTGCAGACGTTACTCATGGTTTTAGACAACATGTTATCTGGGCAATTTATGTAATGTGAATGTTACCAAGAAGTCTCTGAACTGATGGCTGCACATGGCTACCAAAGTACATTCCAACAGTAAGCACATTTAAAAATAAAAATGATCTACTGCAGGAGTGGCTTGAACAGCACTGTCAATATGGCGACCAGCAATAACTGAGTGGGTGCTTTCAGAAGTGGAACACGAAGTTAGGCGTCGTTATTAACCTTTATTAACCTTCATCTCTGTAGTTTTCTTACATTAGCTTCTATACAATAATTCAACGTTGTTTAAGGTAGGTCCTTAATAGGACACTCAAGGCAATCATGATTAAATATTAATCCACACTGATTTGAATTTGTAGAATATATTGTAAAATGTAATTTGCAGAAATATTTTTTTGTAGTTGTTTTTAGAGTAAAGATATAATTATACATATCTTTATAAATAATACAATATATTTATATAAAACAATCCACAGTAATGTGAGAAAATGTCATACTAGAGACAGGTTGGTTTAGTAGGGACTTGAATGACTGGTGGATAAAAACATGCATTTTATGGGCCATTACATAAAATACCATAAATTAGGAATTCATAAATGGCAAACTTCACTAAAAGAGTATTTGTGTGAAATTGCATGTTACAGCATAACATTTAGGCCTAACAAATTGAACCCTTCAAGAGGCAGAACAAGAATCTAAATCCTGCGGAACCTCACTCTACATCCACTGTGGCCTAGATTTGTATGTTGATGATGGATACGCATTGATCGTAGAAAATAAGGATGAGTAGGGCATCTTATTCATATTAAGTTTATTTACTTCTCTAACAGTTTATTAGTAATATACAGGGTAAATAATAAAATCTCTAAATTTCAGCAGTTATTTAGCATATTACTGGCTTATTACTAGTTAAGTACTATATAACTAATTGAATAAAAACATTATTTTTTTCCTGTTGCTGGTGAATCTCATGTAAATTACTGCAGCAATTGCAATTGCAGTAATTGCAATTGTTACAATGGTTACATCTTTGTATAAAAATGAATGTAAATAAAAAAGGTGTTCATCTACAAAATGCACATTCAAGTGCAATAAACACTTTGCTGGTATGCTGTTAGTTAGGCTATAGCCCTTCTTATGCTAATGTTGATGCTTGAAATTATTATATGCATTACCCATTCTGCTTTGGATATGTGTCTGCTAAATGCTATAGTTTACAGCATTTAGCAGACACTTATCAAGACAATACAAAAAATTCCACTTTGAAAAATTCCACACATCGCGGCATACCAAGGTAATGTTCTAAAATAAACCGTATGCTGCATTCACATGGAACACAGTAGACGGCAAACACTTTCTAGACGGCACAATTATTTAGTAGCAACTGTTTTATGTAATTATTTTTGTATCTAGTATCTTCGTGTTGTTGCACCAAAAGTATTATCTTCTCTTGTCTATGTTGTGTGAGAGGGAGCTAGGAAAAGCCGGTTGTAAATGCCATCGTGGAGGATGGCAAAAAGTTAAAATATTGAAACTTTCAAAGACATTCAATTTGCCGCTGCCGGAATTTTTTTGACGACCACAGCTGTTTTTGCTGTCCTGCTCCCGTCCACTAACTATGATATCCAGTTTGCCGTGTGCAATGTTCCATGTGAACGCAGCATACGCCTATGTTAATGACCCAGCCTATTAGTCAGATGGTAGCCTATACCTTTAGTAAAATTCACCAATCTCCTGGAATTTCGCTATCTTAGCCTTGTGTGTGTTGAAAAAAGAATCAGGTAGCCTATTAGGTAATAATCTACACAGCCCTGGCTCCGTAAATAGGAATATATAAATGCGAACACTGCTCACAACAGCAAAACCAATTATTGGCTTTGCAAAGCATTTTTGAGTATTACTGCAGGAAAACAGAACTTGTGAATCAAGTGCCAGAGAGCTCTCTTTGGGCCAGCCCGGAGTTCTCATGAGCGTATCAGAAATGTTCAAAACATTCCATGAGTGCAAGTATGGAGAGCTCAGAGATGACCCAGCCAGCAGCCCAAAGAGGTTTCATAATTCAAATTATCTCTAATATTTTTACAAGCTAATGTGGATAATCCTGAAATAAATCTGAATGGTATCTCATGAACAAAGTCAAAAAGTACACGTTTTCAGTTACTTAAATCTTAATCTTCTAGTGAGTCAATCAGACAAGAATGTAAATGTTTGCTAGAGAATTATTTATTTTTTAATCACCTTCTAGTGGTGAAAATAGGAATTACACATTTGTAAGTGAGGTAGCAAAATGGCTGACAATAAAAGGGGTAGTGTGCGCAATCTCTTGTCACATGTGAGAGAGAGCACAGCAAAGGAGGGTCCCTGCACCACATACATCACAAATCCAGGGAGCGGATGCATTCTGGCACATGCCTTCAATTAGAATCCCTGGAAAACACTGGTAATTGTTTGCATTTAAGGTTTTCCATGTGGTTTGAAGTCAAATGTTTCAGTACATAGGCTACGGTTATTGTTGTAGTTAAACTAAATAAGTTATTAGCGTTATAGGTAAAATGTCAAATAATATCAAGATCTAAAATATATATATTCAGTAAACTAAAAACCTTTTAAATAAACATTTTACCAGATATAACTAGAGTAGACTATGTAAAAACCCTTTAAAATAAAAAAGTATATTTTCTATTTATGTCACATTTATATTGACGACTATAGAGTACTAATTTATTCCTTTGTCATACTGGTATGTATGGCCACTGCTCTAGGCTGCTCTTGACGGTACATGACTCCTCCCACTGACACTGTGGTTCCCTTCCCCCACACTTGCACTGCTGCAGTCTCTCCCCCGCTCAGCGCTGTCCGTCCTGGCTCTAATATGCACCAGTTGGTGGTTGTTATTTTTTCTGGAGCAGGTGAACTATATGCTATTCAGAAATAAATGATCACATTCTGGAATGGCCAATGGAAATAATATAGTAGAGCAAGGCTGATTTTAGTATTTTAAATCAGAACAACCCGATCTAAGTAGCCTAGAAGCATGTGTGTGCATGCTGTATGAGGAATGGTCATTTTCTGTATTTTGGATAATCCAACATTGACATGATCCAGACTAGCACTAGATACACGCTAGCTAGTTTTAGCTGAATAAAGAAATTATAGCACCGTAAATGTACACACGAATGGCCCTCTACTGGTAATTAGGTGAACTTCAAGTTTTATACAAAAGGGAGTGAATCAACAAAATGGATGATCTTATATAACATGCTGAGGAAATACATTTTTACTGACAGTTCTGTCACAATTATTGCATCAAAGGAAGATTACTTAGTTGAGCGCATCTTTAAATCTACATTCATACATCATAGTTATACCAGTTAACAGTCTAAAATAGGCTTCTTAGGAAATCACTGTAAAGTCGGAAAAATAGCCTACGTTGAAAAATAAAATAGTTTTTTTTAATTGCGTTAAAGAAACGGTTATATTTTATGCCATATCAGTTCAGGACAATGTTCTAGGCTGTTCTATTAATGGCTCCTCCCAGTATACCCTCCCCCACCCGTTTCCTGTGTCTGCACAGTTCTATATGGTTTTATGTCCTTGGATTAGCTTCAATGTTCTGCAGAGGCTATGAACTAGATGATAAAACTCTGCATGTCACCTGGAAATAAATGTCACTATTGGTTCAACGAGACCACATTTATTTAAGAAAGTTAATATACCGGCCAGGTCTAAGAGGTTGGTATCAGTAGTCTAGGGGGTCTGTGTGTGTGTGTGTGTGTGTGTGTGTGTGTGTGTGTGTGTGTTTGGTAGTTTGGTTTCTCCTATCTAATTTTCAACATTGGATTTTACACAGTGATCGAACCATAATACTATCTGTACTAACAGTATTATCTGATATTAGAGGAACAAAGATACATTGCTAAATTTCCACAATTATCCCTCTACTGGCAGCAAGGTGAACTGCACACTTCATATACAAGAATGAGTCAAAAAAATGGTTGAATGAATGTGTAAAGGGTATGTTAGATATAGGCCTAAACTGTATAAGCATAAGAGAACTAACTGCACAATCTCATAGTAGCCTATACACTATGGGATAGGCTACACTATTTTTTCTTCTCTGGTTTGAAATGTAACCCCAAAGGGTATGATATGTCGAATAGGCAATCAATTGAATCATCTTTGAAAACATAACCCCTTAATGGCAATAGTTTAAATGTGAATTTTAACGGTTTTCTTCACGACAGTTTCAGGACAACGCTTCAGATTATTTCTATTGACTCCTCCTACCAAGGGTTCCCCTCCCCCCGCTATCATTTATCATAGCGGCAAATAACACTCCTCCCCTTCTAGGCAAAGTTTCTGCCTTCTGTCGGTCTTTGTTTCTTCGTACGATCGTAACGTAGACTATGTGGAGGTGTTTCAGAGTCACGCCATTTACCCAGGCAAAGGCTCTTGTGCCTCGTGAGACCATACATTCAGCAACCTGATCACCCTTTCTGTAATACTTACCTTGTCGATTTATCTAAAAACTTCACCGCAACGTAACGATCACGACAACATATCTAAAAGGGAGATTCAACGTTTTTTTCCGGGCTTTTCGTCTAACTCCTGATCTACACGCACCGATCTCCGGGCTCTTACCGTAGCGTCCACCAGCCCCCACCGCTGGCTGACGTCTGTCTGTTGAGCACGAAAAAAAGAGGAGGAGTCTGTGAACTGTGGGAGATCAGCCGAACTGCCGAACAGTCTGTGCCGTGCATTGTACGGCAACGAGGGTTTTGTTTTGGTGCAGATCACTGGTCTCTCCGCTATAAATGAAAGTACAATTTGTCTATTAGTGATTGTCCGTGACGGGATATTGCTGCGCCAACTTTGTACAGCAGACTCCTGGGCCCGTGCCAGAGCGGGAAGTAACAGTATTGTACAGCCACGGGAATAAGCGGGAACCGTGCCGGGATTCGAAGAGGTGAGTTTCATGAATGTAGCCTGAATGGTAACCTTATCGTTGCAATTGATAGACCATGTTTTATAAAAGTAACCACTGTATTATGTAGGTATATTAGATGTATGGTTCCCAGGTTGAATAGGTTAGATACCTTGTCTGATTTGATATGTAGAGCGACACCTACTGGTAAGCCTAAAGTGGCAACCCTGAAAAGGGAGGGGCTTGCTGCTAGTATAAAAGTAATTAATCAAGATATACTCATTTCTTTAATTTAAAACTCAGCTAACTGATGTAAATGTCTAAATTATTATGTATAAAATACACCAGTCATGAACCCTATCAATATGTGTGTAATTTTGTAATTTGGCCTCTCAACTCAGGAATTCACTTCCCTAGCCTACTAGGCTACATCTTGCACTGTGAAGCCATTGCAGAATTCAAAATTGCTCTAAAAACCTATTTAGGTTGGCAAGTTCATTGTGACATGGATACTCATTGAGTTGATATTATATGATTATAAACTGTGATTTTAGTGTTTTGTGAAAATAATTTTGTACATTTGGAAAGTGACCTTGGGGAAAGGCACAGTTTTTTCCTGCCATTTAAAAATTGAATTATTTATGACTCCACAGAAGAACAAACGGTGGTTTGCATGTAAATGTAATCATTCTCACCATAAATACGCAAATTTTGTGCTATGGCAGAGCATTTTGGTTATTTAGGCCAGATGTTAAAAGTTTGTCTCAATCACCAAAACATTTCATTGCATTAAAGGCTTTGTTGCATTTGTGTTAAAGATGTTTAAGGGATTATTTAACGTTGGAGATTGAACTTGCTCTATGCAGTATTTTGTAACTCCTTCTCCACCCTCCCTGCATTGGTACAGTCCTAGTTGTTTTCCACAACACACGTTTAAAATGTAGGTGTGGCCTAACATACATGTTGAGCCATTCTTTTTTTGCCATCTGCTTTAATGGACCTATTGCATTCAGCAATTAAACCCTACTTTTATATATATTTCCCCTTTTCCTGTATTATCCTTAACATCTCACACATAGCCTATATTTTATAAATATAACTGTGATAATAAAAAAAACTATGTATTATAGGGCTACATATAATATTTTTTTGCAAGGGGTATCTGTAACTTTGGTCTAATTAAATAAATATAGTAAATCTGAGCCGAGAAACATTAGTGTGGTAAAATGGTACAGCTAAGTATGCAGTTACCCATCCCCCATTTATTTTGCTCTCAACTCACATGGTGCTCTGGCATCAATGCAGAGCCCTGGCTGAAATGAGGCAGTCTAGAACAGTCCGAATTATTTCTCTTGTAATTACATGATTATAAGGCTCGGTTGGCCTCTAAAATACACATACTTCAGGTGGTTCTGAAGAGAGTTGTGAGTGGAATACATTACTTTGTTACAAGGAACAGATCCAGGTGTCCATTGTATGACAGCTGAGACCTACATTTAGTTCATGATTAGTAAAAACTTTTTTTTTATTGGTCACAGGTACAGGATGACAACATAGGTTTATGAATGTTGCTTAAAATATGCAAAAAAAGAAAAAAGATGTTACACTTTAATTCAGTTATTCAAACAAGTGGAGGGTAAAAGAATAGTAAGCGATTATAAGCTATCAGCAACACATTTGCCAAAATCACCAAATATATCCTTGTGGTAGGCAAGTTTACTGTAATCTTTGTGATGAAAAAATGATATGGTACTTCTACACAGCTTTAGCTCTGTAAATAGGAACACCCAGTGGTGCAGATCTCACACAATTCTATCTTGGCCATTGCAATGTGTTTTCAATATGTGGGGTGGAGTTTCTGAGGCAGCACCTTATGGCACTGAAAGGAGAGGTGTTTTGTTCAAATTCAAATATTTATCCAGAATTACTTACCATACCTTTAAACATGGATTTTTTTTCACTTGTGCTGTCATGTTGACTGAAATGGCAAGTACAGGGAACCATAAAACCAAAGTCATATAAATGTCTGACAAATTTTTCCTGCTACAGTACCAAGCATGTTGAGAGAATGTAGAGTATTATATCTTTAATATAAGGCGGAATTGATCCACAATTAGGTAAAAAAGCTATGTACAATAAGGCCAATTACAATGAACAGAAGTTTAAGGAATTTTGCTCAAGGATGTTTAAAGATAGGACAACTCAGCTCGACCAGAGAACCAGACAACTAATTATTAATGTGCCTGTACATAAGAGATGGCCAACTAAATTATCGAGTCAGACTCGAGATGCAGAAAACTATAAAGAATTTGTGGTGGGGAAAAGTGCATTTTCATTTGCCTTCTTATTTTATAAATAAGTGCATTGATTGGCCGTTGATCGCAATCGGCCTGTTTTCAACATGTCCAAATATTTGTATGGATGTGGGCAACAAAACTAAACATCTCTGCATCTAGAGTGTAGAGCTGTGAAATAAATTGTGAAAGCACAAAGAAAATGGTTATTGTCCAAAATCGGAACCAGTTTGGCTTTAAAATGTTTTTATTATGAACATTCTAATGCAGCTCCCAGATAATCTCATTATGACTTAAGGTGTTTGGCCCAGTGTTTCTGTATTTGAAAAAAATTGGTGCCGGTGTTCTGACATTCTATCCTACCCATCGAATTGTCCTACCTCTTCATACTACACGTGCGTACATTAATATTGTGTCATTACCCATAATATTGTCCTACCCAGATATCTACGTGTTTATATTTCTTGCTTGTAGACTGCGGTTATTGCGCACTTTGACTAATTGACAGGGATTCTTGCAGTTTTACTTGTATAATTTAATTCGGTAAATATTATCTTAAATAAATTGTCATTTGACAATATTTACAACAAGAAATAGATTGTTGACAAAGTGCCAAAGAATTTATGTTTTTTATTTATACAATGTATAATGCCAACTTTTTTAGAAAAAGCTTTTTTTACTAACACTTTAAGTTAGCCTGCTGCAGATTAGTAGCGTAGGGCTGGGCGATATATCGATATATATCGTTATATCGGAATTTTTTCAAAAGAGATATAA
>JAODVN010212614.1:0-11994 GCA_025434125.1 Chologaster cornuta
GATCTAATTCACGCAAGGACAGGGAGTCTCAGGCTCACTCCTCCATAGACTCAAGGGCCGGAGAAATAAAACACAATGACTGCAACAAGAGATAGTCTACAAGAGGTAGTCTACTTTTTGTTAACCAGCCACTGATGGAGAATGGCATGTCTGCATTTACTCTGACAGTCAGACATACTGCCCAGTGCCTACCAGTCAGCCATTTCATACAATGCTCTGCATCTATCCACCACTACAGGAAACGAGATGAGCAAGATTTTCCCTCTCCTGCTTGAAACAGTTGATGGCAGAACAGGTGAATCAGAAAAGCAGAGTGGTTAATGGAACCCAGATATGAGGAGAGCAACCTCACCAAGTAAGACTTATACAATAAATCTGTCTCTAGTTTATCTGAGAGATAGACGTGATACACAAGCACATTGCTGTGACGTGCTGGAGAGTTATTGTTGGAACGTCAAAGATGAAATGCAACGGGGAAAGAAAAAAAATGAACTCTCTTACAAATGTAGGCTTTCTAGGGCAAACAAAATATTGTAAACAATTTCACAAGCTTCACATGGATGCTGGATCATACTTTAAATACAAAAGGTGACCTTATACATTATGTGTGTGGAGTCAAAATAGATGGGTACTTGAATGCTAGAGTGTACGTGCATTGTCCATCGGGTGCATCCCTTTATGGCACCAGAGTACAAATGTCTCTCTGTGGGATAGTTTCCCAAACACCTCAAGGCTAAATCTGTCCAATACAGACAATAAAGCCATCTTACAGCAGCCTGTCCAGTCACCTTATGCCAATGCAACTGACTATACTGTGTGATTATACTGTGTGAGGGATGAGCTAGAACAACTACTTCACGATAACTATCTTTGTTGGCACATACATTGTCCCAGAAGTAATTGCGATAAACGATATCGTCAGAACTCGGAAGGATCGTGTAAACAATGTTGTTCCGGTATAACTGTTCGTTATGGATTGGTTAAACCCATTTAATTGCTTTGCTAATTATTCTAAATAAACCTTGGAGAGCAAAAAAAAAAAAAAAAAGGCAAATGTTTTGCATTTATTCTTTCGAACACTTCTTTTACTTTTTGCCGTCTGTGTGTGTGTGTGGAACGCTGCCTGCGGGCAGTCAGACGGGAGCACACACTTTCTTAAGTCAGCAACACGCGTGTAAATACAACAGGCAATATTACTGACGTCTGACAAATTGTAAACATGGATGATTAGTCAAAATAGTAATTATTGTGAAGTTCTAAAACAAAAGCACTGCTGCAACACTCAAGACTTTGCGTTGCCCCCCCGTGTATTATGCGTGCCTTTAAAGGCTCATCACTTAATGACAGCAGTTCTGTGCTACACACTAACCGCACCAGCTGGAGAAAACAAACATTACTTCAAATCCATCCAAATGCCATTCACTATAGGCTAATAAAAGCTAACCCTGCAGGGGACAAAGTGACAGACCACTCCAGCCCATTCCTTGCATAACAGTGACAGGTAGTTAGGCCTATTTCAGTGTAACATGAAGTAACGTGAGAAATGTCACGCAACAGGTATGATACATTAGACTAGAGTAAACAGTACCTTTCTTCACACATGTCACAGATTAGGAAGTGTAAAAAATATGGCCGCTAAGGACCTTGCCCTAAATCAGCTTCTATATAGATCTATCGACAATGGCCTATCTATGATGTAGCTTGTCAGTCAACAGTAACAGTCACCACCACAACCAGGAGTACCCTACACAATGTGTAGTCAATAGTGATGTCATTTCATACTGGAGGGTATCCTTATCCTATATGATAAGAGGATCCTGATGACTCAGAGGAAAGCAATTTAAGGCATATCAAGTGCAGATACAAAAACAAAAATCTACCAAAACAAACAAATCAAAATTACATTAGAGAATATTGAATCCATTTATGGGTTCACTGCTTAATCAGATGTGCACTGAAGTTGGTAAACCTTTATTAACCTAAAGCAGTGTGTTGGACATACCATTTTTATTGGATCAAATATATCTTCACTGATGCATGAATCATAACATACAACAATATGTAACAGCATCTACTTAACTTTGGCTAATATAGTGATGACTTGCTTTGTTTCTAGCACGAAGGGAATTTTAAAGGCATTCCAGCTCCTAGCCTACTACTGCATCCATATTTAAGCCCCTGAAGAAGCAAGTAGTTGAACCCTTATTACCCTTGCTGTGGATGTCATTTTAACTCCATGCCATTTGGCAGAGACCACCTGTTTATGGCAGATACTTGTTAAATCATTCAAATCTCTCTGGCATAAGCAATCACACTTTCACTAAATGCTAAAATGAGATAACCCACATATAGAAGTGTGTTCTGAACATATCCATATCAGGCAGCTTACAAGTGTCAAATAACAGTGGCAAATGTAAGGCAGCATACTATGACACAAGACAATCAATGCATTAAGAATAAACATTCAAGGAATGCATCTAACTTAAAGCTAATGACATTGAAGCCTAATTATATTAAAGTCTGGTATAGGAGTAGTGTCCAACTAATAGTCATGGTCCGCATTTTATGACCGTGTGCTTGTGTTGATGGACATGCATGTTGCCAAGTTTTGAAAAGTGAAACTGTATTCTAGGTGTGACTTCACTTAAGAGCAACTGACGTGTCATAATAAGGCAGTGGTTATTGCACAGTAGCACCAAGTGAATGACATCTCAATCATAACATAGTGGATTGCTCATTTTAACAGTATAGGTCGACATTAAACCAGCAGAGAAAGGGACAGCTACATTGCCAGGTGCACCATAGATTGTGTTTGCAAGGGAAATTAACGCTAAAGCACTAGATGGAGGCTAGCACCCCAAATCTATATAAATTAGCTTGCTATCATGCAGCATTAAAATCCCATAATACGAATTGAAATAATTTCAACGCGTGCATGCACCGGTAATGTAATACAATAATGTGCACAACACACACACAGAATCCAACACATGCATTAACAGGATGCCCCGTTCATTGCAATACACTGCTGGTTATCGTCAAAGCTTAGTACAGTGATGCACGACTATCTTTACGTTGCACCGGCCTGAACCTGAAAAGACAACCTGCACAGTGTCTTCAGTGCTACTAGCTAGCCAGGCAGCTCCACGGACTTTGGAGCTGCCGCGTTACTACAGCTAGCTTGTAGATTTGCTACGCTACCTCGCCGCTGCAAAGACGTTTCATCTGATCGCACAAAAAAACACAGAAGAACAGGAAGACAGACCTTTGCGTCTTACAATATTTCACGATATGCTCTTCAACCGTCACCACTGCTATTTGTTGCAGAAAGAACAGTCCGTATGGGGGACGTGGAGAGCTGGGACCAAAGATGGCGTCCCCTCCAAACTTCCACTACTTTGGACACTCATCAAGCCACTTTTTGTGTCAGTCGTGCAGAACACACAGTAAATAGTTTTCACTCATAATTTGAAATGAAATTATTGATGCCCAATAGTATGATATGGGCACAGCTGTTGCCATACACTAAACATATATAATTCCGTTTTTTCAGACACAAACCTCTCTACACCTCAGCAGTGAGTCCTGGCTCCTGGGCCACCTCTTGTCTTCAAGTGGTATGAAACGTCATGCATCATCGTGTGCAAATTTGTATCGCGATGGTGATGCACTTTTGGCAAAACAAGGTTGCACTTTCATCACCTAGTTTACACTTTGCCTTTTAGTTTACATTACATACTTAATCGTGCATTTTCAAGTGGTGGAGTAAAATTTTTGATTTTCATTGATGAGACAAAAAAATTAAAAAAATAAATAAATCCAAAATTTATGAGAACTTTAATTTCATTTTAATATTTTTATGGTTTACAACAAAGATATTATTATATACATTAGTTGCATATTGTGGACTTGTTATGGCGGTGCCGGTTTCTTGTACTTGCTCTGCATCCAGACCCTGTGCATAACAGCTTTCTTTTTTCTGTTCACTTGAAGGCGCCTGTCTTCCAGATTCTGAACTTCTAACAGTCCAGCATTGGAAAATAAACTATGTACCTCATCTGAGAAAAAATACAAAATAAAAACAAGATTGTCATTGAATAGAAGAAATTAAACTATGTGAAAACTAACAAGATGTACACTGCATCAGTAAAGTATTCACAGCGCTTCACTTTTTTCACATTTTCTTATGTTACAGGCTTATTCCAAAATGGATTAAAATGATTGTTTTCCTCAAAATTCAATACACAATACCCTATAATAACAAAGTGAAAAAAATACTATAATCTCTCTGTATGTTGCTGCATTCATCATTCCCTCGATCCTGACTAGTCTCCCAGTTCCTTCTGCTGAAAAACATCCCCACAGCATGATGCTGCCACCACATGCTTCACTGTAGGGATGATGGAAGCCACAGTGCTCATTTGGACCTTCAAAGCTGCATAAAACTTTCTTAAGCCTTCACCAGATTTGTGCCTGGATACAATCCTGTCTTGGCAGTCTACAGACAATTCCTTGGACTTCATGGCTTGGTTTGTGCCCTGACAGGCACTGTCAACTGCGGTATCTTATATAGACAGGTGTGTGCCTTTCCAAATCATATCCAATTAACTGAATTTGCTACAGGTAGACTCCAATCAAGTTGTATAAACACCTCAAGGATGATCAGTGGAAACAGGATGTGCCTGAGCTTCATTTTGAGTGTCATGGCAAAGGCTGTGAAAACTGTAATGTGATTTTCTTTCTTTCCAACACATTTGCAAAAATTTCAAACAAGCATTTTTTCCACTTTGTTATTATGGGGTATTGTTTGCAGAATTTTGAGGGAAAATAATACTTGAATCAATTTTGGAATAAGGCTGTGCTATAACAGAATGTGGAAAAAGTGAAGCACTGTGAATATTTTCCGGATGCACTAATGCACTAAACCTTTTGTGAAAAAGTAAACGCAGGTTCCATCTCCACGTGTGTAAAAATGATCTGATAAGCATCTTCCTGTTTGCAGAGGGGACAGAATTCAATATGAATATGTAAGCTACCATTTGATACTGTATTACAGACAACATAGCCTTACAAAAGGTGAACTAGCCTACTGAATTTACCTTTCTTAAACCTTAGTTGTGAAAAATCATGTCTGCCATAATCACGGAAGAGAAATATTCCTCCATGTTTTAGGTATGAAGACAATCGGTTCACCACTCCTTGTATTCTTGTCAGTAACAGAAAAAAATAATCTTTAGTGGATGTAAAATGAAGCTTGCAGCTCTGCAACAGAACAGTATATTGCAATAGCTTCGATATAGAAAGAATTCACCAATATCGTAACTACAAAATATATTTTGCAATTACAAAATTATATAGAGGTATGTACATTAATGATTCTAAGCATATAAATTAAAACATTATGCTTCTTTTTGTATTCTCAAACAATCTAAATCCCATGCTTCCACCACTGGCTTCTATAAGTCTAAAGTATTGTGTAAAGCAAAAGTTATTTGTTTTGCGATAAACTGTAGACAGTCAAATTAATAGTGATATGTATGCAAAACTGGGGTTGGTGATGACATTCAGACAAAACAAGAGGAGGTGGGGGTACAGAGAGTGTGAAGGGGTTTAAAAGCTGTGGGGGTAGGGGCGCTGACATCTTACTAATGACACCAGGTTCCCCTGTCTTTGTCTTCTAACCTTCACCTACCGCTGTGGATGAATGGAAGAAAGGACAAAGACTGCCAGGATTACATCCAGACTCTGAGGTGGGAGCGGAAAGCAGGCCTTCTCCTGACATATGTCATGGACGAAGGCATGACACATATAGCTGTCGTACTCTGGGTGGTCCTTTGCAAGACATAATATCTGGTTAGAATAGCACTATACTGTAAATGCCAAACATGTAGATGTACATTTAAATGAGCAACATTGACACCATATACCATATAAACAATTATTTTAAAGAATGACTCTTTATAATTTAAAGGATTAATAATTTTACTGCATAAAAACGAAATTGGGTAATTCTTGATCTGTGACATTTTAACAGAATTCATTTTTAACTTTAATCATAATTTATTTTAATTGACTTTAGATCCACCCATCCTCATCTGCTTATCCGTAGTAAGGTTGCGGTGGCAGCAGCTCCAGCAGGGGAACCCAAACTTCCCTTTCCCGAGTCACATTAACCAGCTCTGACTGGGGAATCCCGAGGCGTTCCCAGGCCAATGTGGAATTATAATCTCTTCATCTAGTCCTGGGTCTTTCCCAAGGCCTCCTCCCACCTGGATGTGCCTGGAACCCCTCACTTAGGAGGCGCCCAGGGAACATCCTTACCAGATGCCTGTAACACCTCAACTGGCTCCTTTTGACGCAAAAGGGGAAGCGACTCAACTTTAAGTTCCTCACGGATATCAGAGATTCTCACCCCATACCTATAATAGCTAGAACTACGCTGCTGTAAGGACTCATTTCCTGTCTGCAGAAGGCACTCCATCGGTTTCCTGCTTAGAACCACGGCCTAAGATTTTAGCGATTGACTTTGAACAATGACAAAAACGAATTGTCCAATCCAATGACCAATATAATTATTTCGTTTTTCAAATCACATCAAATCAAATGTTTAAATATTGAATAAAAAAATTCTGATAATATTTAGACATAAAAAGGTAAGTCTTACCTTCACCAACTGAATGGCATTAGAGGAGAAATCACAACAGTATAAGAATGCATCTTTATCTCTGTAAAATTTAACACATTTCATGGTAATTAGATACATTTGTACAATTTAATCAAAATGTATGATATAGCCAAAAAATCATGAAATTATACAGTAAATTTAAACATGTTTAGAGACCAATAGACCAATTTTACTTTTATGTCCTTATAAAGTGCCATAAGAAAAGTATTCCATGCAAAATTACAATACTGCTACATTCACTGTCTATTATATTTGTAACTGCGTGGTGGTGACTATCTGAGCCTATGTGCTTTTTGCATGCGTTTTAGAAATGTCACTCCTAAACTAATTAACAATAAGCAAGTGCAATTCTAGACAGAAATAAAGTAGTGTACCTTTAATCACAATAAATTAAATGTCACTTAAATACTTACTTAATTGACTTAAGAATGGGAAACACACTGTTGCCCACCCCACACCCAACCTGAAAAGAGAAAAGTTTAGTTAAAATATTGAAACCAAGACTAAGACCTTAAGGGACTGGAAAGATACAGACGTTTAATATAAGTTGTGTGATTGGGCCTCATGCTGGCTCAATAAGTACAGTGGGCCTGTGAATATAATTTTTTTTTTTGTCAAATTTATCAAATATCTCCTCGCAGTCTGCTAGCTTAACATTGAAAGTTAAGGCACTACTACACAGCCCTAGCTCTGTAAATAAGAATATAATGTTGCAAAAACAATATCCTAGCATTCACAATGCATTTCCAATGTGTGGGGCAGAGCTTCTGAGGGAACACCCTATGGCATTGAAGGGAGTTGTTTTTGTTACTTTAGTAATCGTCCTCAAGGCTGACTTACCCTACCTTTAACTGATCACCTATAACAGCCACCTTCTGGCACACCAGCCCGTCAACCCTTTTAAACAGTATTTTCAGTATGGGCCAATTACAGTGACTTGCATTATCAATCAAATTCAAGGAAAATCATGCTGAAAATAAAAACAGAAAAAAGTAAAACCTCTAAAATCTTGAAAGCTGCATAATGTCCAGGAAAAGGAGTCATATGTGTGGTAGATTCTCCATTTGCTACAACCTTTCCAGTATAGGACGTCTGGCATTTTGTAATGTCATTATTTGTTGTCTGGTTAGCGGGACTGTAAGGTTCGTGGAGACCATGGTCTGTGTTCCTGGTAGACCCACTATGCTGTGGGCACGAGGCCTGTTGGACTCCCTGACAACAATCTCCATCAATGCCTTTAGGGTCCAGAGGAAGCAGTTCTGGGAATTCTTGAAACAGCCATTTGCGATCTTTGAAGAACTTGTCCTGGTGCACTTCATAAAAGTTTTCCCAGTGTTTGCATGCTTCTGTGTCAAACTGACCTTTTGAGGAGGACATAAAAAATATATGTAAAAAAAGTTATGTTGTAGTGCAAACTTCATAATCGTAATATTGGAAAAAAACTGCTTCCCTGCCTTGTTCTTGTAAAGGAATCTGTACACAGGAATTTTCATCTACTTTTTGACGTGCATTTTCTTTCTCCTCGTCTGTCCACTGCACATGATCCCTAGAGATAATAATTTTCATTTAGAAAAAGTCTACAAAAAATTATTGTATGGGAGAAATGTAGGATACAAAACCATTTACCACATGTTGTGCTTAAAGACTTCCTGAGGATTGGTCAGAATTCTTCCTCCCAGAGGAGCACTGGGTCTTCCAGTACAATTTTGTCTTACACAGATTTTGCAAAAAGCTTTAGCCACCAGGGATTGAGGAAGATTCCATAATTTATGCATATTCTGTAAAAAATCTAAAAATAAAAGAATGGGGAAACTTTTAAGAAACACGTGTTCAAACGATCAAATACAGACCTTTTTCTATTTTAAAGTTACATTTTCATACGGAACTACATTTTTGGCGGACAGTCAAATGTTGGCACGACACCGGAAATGGGTCGTACTAACTCCAAATACTCCAAAAATGGAGAATGAGATTGTTATATGAGCAGGGTTTACCAGTCTAACGTTTACAAACGCTAGTGGTAAGTATACATCGGCACCATTTGGCCATACTTAATTATGTAGATATTGTTTTAAAGTTTGATTTACTCGCATCATTCGTTTGTGAGCCACGGAAGCAATGCATTATGAAGGTGATAGCTGTATACTGTAGCCAGGTATAAATCATATGAAAATGTTTCACGCAAAGTTTATTAAATGACCTGAAGCTCCAATGCAGTTATAGCATTACCTGTTTTCTTTGGTGTGCTTGTCACCCGCTTGTCGGTTGCCTACCTCGACACGCATCTCATGTACACACTGCCCCCTAGCGATGGTCTTCCGTCGGAGAAAAATAAATACTACTGAACTTCTGGACTTGAGGACCAGAGGCATCTCCGATGCTGGAGCATTAACAAGCACAAATTTGAAGATACTTAGGACGCGGGTTCTCCAGGTAAATGTTATATTTAAAATAATGTTATATTTATTTATATATATTTATAAATATAGTTATTATTATTATTATTGTTATTATTATGATTTAGGATTATGAGTTATGTTTTCATATTTACTTGTGAAATTTTAAGATCACCTCTCTTTGTGTAGGACAACACCCATTTTATTAAAGTCTGGACAAAGACTTCAAAATCAACAATCTCATATGAGTGTGGTAAAATTTACTTTGAGAAGTATCAGAGTTGCTACAGTTGGTATGTATTTTTCTCTTTCTGTGCTTGACACTGGGAAAGATCAAATTATTTTTTTGTAAATGTTTAATTTTATTGTGTCTTTCCTTGCCGTTTTGTAGTGCAAATACAGACCCTCAACTTTTGTATAACTTGCCTGACCGTTCCAAAGCGGTGAAAATAGAAGATGCGTTGCTATGCCAGAGTCCACTGGTAAGTTGGGATGTATGTAGAAAATCTAACTAGAAACATCCTTAATGAATTATTTAATCACAATTAAGTAATTAACTTTACAGGAAAAAACATTACCCACTCCTTCTGATCATAAACCTTGCCTATTGGCATTGACAGCCAATAATTGGTTGTATCGTCTTTCAGCTGAAACAGGGAAAGAACTCCAGAAGGTTTACCTTTCTCCACATCACAAATTCAGGTTTCTTCACCTTTCTGATAATTACAATATGTCTATTATACATTTTTCATCTACCACAGATAACTGATTTAGCTATGAGGATGTTGTTTGTTCTTTTACTTAATTTAGCACCTTTTATATTTTTTTAGGTACCTTGGCTGGGATGTCCCTCAGGAAACCTTTTATGTGAAATCTATTCAAAACAAAGGCACAACTTTAGCCCGACAGGTAACAGACTGAATCTGTAATATGTTATATGTGGTCTGTATTATATTTTAATATGACTGCAAATTTAAACTGTGTTGATTTTGATGTTTTTTATTTCAAAGAGAGGCACTGATCAGAATACACTAATGTACCTGGCCATCTTTCACGTTTTCCCTTTGCAAGTTGTTGCAGTTTTGGAGATCAACAAAATGGTATATACAATATGTTTTGTTCTTACACCTATTATATTAAAGCTTTTTTGGTAGCCCTGTTTCACTGTTCAAAGTATAGTAAATCTGTGTCATTTTCAGGTTTTTGGCAACAGTGTTACTGATGTTGTTATGTCTCAAGGTGTCCTTGCTGTCTCACACAACACCAAGTCGGTGAAGTTTTACAGCTTTGAACACATTGTGAATAAGGTACATATGTGCCTACAATGGCATTGTGAGGAGCTTCATTTGATTTACTCTTTTGTCACAGATTAAAAGGATGGAACAAATATTGCATGCTACTATAATTTAAAAAAAATCTAGACAATATTGTATTTTACATTTAATGAACTGTTTTACAGCTTCTTAAAAAGAATTTTGAACTTTTGTTTAACACTTGATTCTTTAGCTTCCTTATCATAGTATTACATTGACGGAACAAACCCCGTGTTTACGGAGTTCGTGTCCAGTGCAGATGATCACTGTATGTATTCTCTAATTTTATTGAACATTAACTACTTTTAAATATAAATCTAAATGTAATAGCTAATGAAGTTGAATATCAATGTGTCATTGAATATGTGGTAAGGAAGCTACAGATTCACTGGTTTTACAAGCACACTATTCCTTTTAAAACTCACAGACTGAATACTTTTTTCCCCTTCTATTCTGTTTGTCTTTCTGGCTCTGTTTTAATATGTAATCTTTATATTATCTATTTGTCCAGTATATGACTACAACATTGGCACTAGGAGAGCAACACTTTTCTCACAACAATGTGGGAGAAGTTCCTTTTGGTATCCCTGTGAATATCAAATTCAAGGGTAGGAGTCAAGTTAAATTGGTCACAAAAATTAAATGTATTTTTTTGTAGTCAATGCTATTACATATGTAGAGGAATCCTTCTCCAAGGTATGAACCTGACTGTGTAATACTTTCTCCACAGATTGCCCTCCAGTGCTATTTGAAGTGTCATGCGCTGATAACAGTGTGCAAATCGGAGGCTACCCATGGCACTACATATATACACCCCCTAAAAAGAAACACAAGGGCACTCATCACATCTGTTCACTGGGGGACAGAACTTTGGTATGTTATTTGAGTAATTCATGTTAATGTCTATAAATCAATAGAGCCAGTGGACTGTGTGTAGCAGTGTGTTTTACAGTGAATTGGCTGTGTAGCCTTTTGAACATGTCTGTTTAAGAGCCACAGATGTTTTGGACAGCCATTGTCTTGAACTGTTGGACAGTTCAGAGCTGCAGCAATATGTGGTCCAATTATAAGCACAAGATGATGATAAAATCCCAATACCACCTGTCCTGAGCAGCTGTTTGTTCTGTTTGCTGTTTTAATGTTATATATTTAAGATTGATAATTTTTACCAATACAAAGGGGTTACACCTAGCTAAATGTATCTTTTACTTTACTGATCATATTTATTTATGATATGAAATGTAAGAATATATTGATTTACATAATATGGCTGCCAGATTGTGTGGCAATAAGTACTGTTACATACTACTGTATAGGTAACTGTCTATAGATAACGGACTATTTGCTGGTTGCAATTATTAGATTAATGCCCAAATCTTGAAATTGGTAAACTGTAATATGTATACATCATTGCTCCTGCAACTAGGCTACCAATGGTGTACAAGCTATGCATTGCTATTGTCTAGAGAGTGATTGGATCTACTTTCACCCTGATGACTCTGGTAGAATTATTCACGTCGGGCCAAGCACAATAAAGTGAGTACCATAGGTTCTCAGTGGGATTACTGTTTCAGAGAATATAACTATTATAAATACAATA
>JAODVN010212719.1:0-11993 GCA_025434125.1 Chologaster cornuta
AACATTTTATCAATACAATGTCCATGCGATGTAAATTAAAATAGGCTTTTGTAATAATTAGGGGTCCTGCCTAAAAGAAGCTTGTTCTGCACACAAAATATGTTAAAAGTCAAGCTATTTTATTGTTCATTCACTATTATAGCAGTATGTAAATAGTTATGTATTAACGTAACTCTAGTAGCATTACAGGTAAATCAATGAATAGAGCAGATACACATTAAGGATAGCTTGTGGCCCAGATGGAAACATTCTCAATAAAGTGTCATTATTTTTAACTGCAAGGGTGAATAGGTTAACAATAATGAATAACACAAGCTGGATCTCTTACCTTGCCCTGTGTCATGATGTCAGGCTGCCTGAAGATGGCAGCTGTGTTTCTGTATGTGAACTAGTCAAACGGTGTTGTGAAAATGGACCCTGAATAGCAGCAACGCAGTTATGAGTCTCACATACACCCCTCCCTCACCCGTGGATGGATATTCCGACAGCATCTACATGAAGCTATACTGCATAGAGAAATGCTTGGACTGTACCACACCAACTGAGAAACAGGGGTGGGCATTTGCTAGCATGGAAAAAACTGGAATCACATTATGACACAAAAGGAAACTAGATTCATCTAGAAAAAAGGTCTGCAGCAAACTCACAAGAGGGTGGTCATGCAATGTTCTGGAATTTCCCAAATTGGCCCTGGCCTTTTTATCTTCATGATTTCAATGAATATAACTAAAATATGCAATGTCACTGGTACGTGCATTGCATTTAGAAAATACAGTACTCCATGCAAAATCTGAAAATAAATGACAACTTGCATTCTAAAAAACGTAATGTGCTTAGGTTTTGTGTTAAAGTTAAGCGTATAGAGAACAAATGGAAAAGATGGGATGGGATGCTAGTTATAACTAGCATCCCATCTTGTCTATTTTGGAACATGTTCAATTAAGCAATTAATCTAAACACCTATAACAACAGTAGTAGGTAACAAAAACACATTTTTTCCTTGCACAATACAGACTTGAAATGGAAAACAATAATCAATTGAACAATTTGTCCTAAAGAAATTAGATGCATATATTATTTCCGCTTTCAAAATTACCTTTATGGACGTTTGTATTTTGCATGCATGGTGTGTGTACACCATATGGTATCTGCAACTTGACTTAACATTTTAATCTTCTAATGTAATGATTAAGTATATCAACATTAGCCTGATAAGATAAATAATGCTATACAGGTGCTATATTGGTAGACAGCAATAAAATCATAACTAGGTGACCGTAAAAAAAATAATACACAACCGCATGGGGATGATTTGAGGCATAGCGACACTTAATAGCATATAGGGCTGGCCCCATGTATTTGATTATTCGTTTGTTGGGAATGTATTCAATTTAAATTGGGATTTGAGTATTCATTTATTTCAAATTATGCATGCATGTTTTTCCATTAATCCATACTGTCTCCGTTTAAACCAACATGTTCAATTGTAATTGCCTGCCCTACACTGTGTCATCAACATAATTGATTGCAATTGGTTGTTTGTAAAAACAACAACACACTCTTATTGGCTAATACAGGAGATATTATATTTGACAGACCTGACTGGTTTAATTGACATGTCAATCAAAGTGCAGGGCTATGTTTACATCTGTGCTCACTGAAGCTAGGAATCGAAGATTGCGTCGTAATTATAGGTTTTTGTTGTTGAGAGAGTATTCACATGGCACTACATAATCAGTTTGCAAGTGCAGCAGCGCCATACTTTTATTTTGATTTTATAGATTTTTTTTTTAAATTAGGCTGTAAACAGACCACATCACATACATGTAACTTAGAATGCTGCCTAATTTGCAGTTGTTGATCCTAAAATGTTAACAGCTGTGAACATACTTTGTAAAAAATAAAATAAACGTATTATTAAATAATATTAATAATAAAAATAATAATCATAATCATCAACCAAGCAAGGAAATAAAAATAACAACTAACCTAAAAAATATCTCCAAACACCATTTTTGGTCTCTTTAATAGTCAAGACTTTGGGAAACACCTTCATTTCAGTGTGCATACAAGAGCAACTATTCTCCCTCAGCTAGCGTCTAACGGTAAGTGTTCTCCAGGACCGCCGGTTACTCCCCCTCCTCCTTGACCCCCTCCATGCGCAGTTCCGTGTCGTTCCTCCCCAGGGCGAAGAGGCTGACCACGGCCAGCAGTGCGGCGAGCATCATGGCGGCACAGCCCCCAAACATGTGGCGGGTGCCGCTGCCACCCTCCCCTCCGCCCGTGCCCGACACCTCCCCGTGGAGCGCCAACAGCCCCAGGCAGGCCAGCATGTGCAGCGGCACCCGGAACCAGGCCAGCACCCCGGCCCGCTTCTCCTCCGGGATCACCCGGCCCTGGAGGAAGCCCACGGCGGGGAAGTACAGGCCGCAGGCCAGCTCCAGCAGCAGGAAGGCCAGCAGGGACTCCCGGGGCCGCGGCTGCCCGGGGGCCGTGGAGAAGGTCAGCATGAAGAAGGAGAAGAAAGCCATGAGCACGGCCAGGCACAGCACGTGGCCCGGCTGCAGTCGGTAGCGAGCTGAGGTGGCCAGGCGGTACAGCAGGGAGCCGGCCATGCTGGCCGCCATGAGGCAGGAGAACACGATGCCCAGCGGGGGACCGTGAGGGTCCAGCACCGGCGTCCACAGGAACACGAAGATGTAGAGGACGCTCTCGAACAGAGCCTGCACCCCGCCCAGGACCATCACCCTGCGGTCCGACAGCAGGCAGCGCAGACCCTCTTGGCAGCTGCGCCAGAACCGCGCGCCGGCAGATGTTCTGAGCACGGACGCATTGGGAGGAGGGCCGAGGAGAGGCGTCCGTTTGTCTTCCCCTGCTGTGACCTCGTCAGCCTGCTCCACCCTGCCCCAGTCTGCCAGGACCACCCACCCACATGCACCCAAGCAGGGCACAGCCAGGAGGAAGGGGGCCACTGGGCCCAGGTGCAGCCACTCCGCTAGCAGGTTAGCAACCAGCCCGGCTGCTACCGCAAGGCCGTGGTTCCAGGTGGCTGCTTTGGCGAAGGTACCGGGGATCCACTCTTTGGGGAAATCGTGGACATCTGCGTGTCGGTGCACATACCAGGCCTCAAACACTGTGGACAGCAGAGACGTCGAGAGGCCGCCCAAGACGCGGCCCACAATCAGCACAAAATAGTCCCTTGACAGCTTAGTGAGACAACAAGCAGAGTAGGTGAAGCAGAAGAGCAGGCATGTTTGTCTGCGACCCAAGACTTGAGGAATCCAACCTGCAACGGGAGCAAAAAGAACGCAAGAGGCCAGACCGCACACGTACAAAATGGCAATTTGGGATTCCAGGAAGCTGTAGTGGCGGTAGAGTTTGTAGAGGTAGGGGCCCTGGAGCCAGTCTGCCCACAAAGCTAACAGGTATGCACGGAGAAAGAGACTCTGAAAGCGGCGAAAAGCTGGGTTGGCTACGGCCGTTGCAGCAGACTGAGTAGGGCTTATTCGGCGCGCTGTTATCTCGAGTCCAGCACACAATGCCAACAAGAAAATGATGGCAATGTACACGGTCACCAACATAGTGCCGTCTTCTGTTCCCAAAGCGGACAGAGACGTTTCCTTATTTACTTTTCAAAACCTGGGAAGATAAAAAGAAGTTGATTTACGATCATGCATGTAAAGAATGTCTTTCTATCCGACCTATATTATGCAACTTATCCAGCCTATAGGCTATTGTTTTGGTTTTAGGTCTTACATGTTTTGTACATTTGCTCCGTATTTATTAAACAATATTTAAATTAGCATATAATTATGCTCGAATCTCTCAATCGCCAATAAAGAGTTCTGCTGCGATAACAAGTTAGTTAATGCCTACATGTTAACATTTGCATATGGCATTACTTTGAAGAGTTAAGAAAATACGATTGTGGTTCAAGCTAATAGCGATCATGGCTATGTGTCAAACATGCTGCTAGTCTAGCTATAGACGTCAAATACTTGTTGTTTAATATGTCTCCATCTGAAACTACATTGTACCTTACCATGATCTTGGATAAGACGCTCTGTACATTTCGTTTATTGCGTACTAGAGATTTTTCCCAGATTAGTTGGAGATGCAAGTAACAGATGCATTTCCGTGTTTTACCTAAATGTACCATAAGGTGGCGTGGTTTGCTTTTCTTTGAAAACACTTGACGCTCCCAGTGGACGCTCCACCTGCAAATGCACTATACTCTAGACTAGTACACACAGTAACTGTATAATGCTTCTGAGTTTGTGGGAATGCAGTAGCCTGAATGTGAGGTTATTTATTGCAGTTACAAGTTACAGACTTTAAAAACACAAGAATATAAAAATAAAATAAACATGTAAAACTGCCATACACAATTTGCAATAAGACTTCTGCTATTTTAAAATATTTTGTCAATCAAGTTACCTTCCTCTTCTGTGTTATTCTCAAGGTCTATAGCTTCATACATTGTAATATAGGCTATTTGAAGTATATGGTAGTGGCATCAAGGCTGCAGAAATAGACTTGAGAAAGAAGGAAGCCATCTTTGTATAGATCCCTAGCACTGTTCCGGACAGACATGTCAAGCGTTTCTTCTGTCTAACAGTGGCATTAGACTGTGTAGCCTATAGCTTTCACCAGTCCCAATCAGCCATAATCAGATGCCCCAATCCATAATCAAGACTAACAGCATACATGCAGCTCCACAGCACATAGTCTGATGTTTTGCACCATAACATTTATTATATTGTAATATATTATGTCCAAAATAATTTTGGCCAGTTTCAAGGACATTAATTTAAAACCTATTTATACAGTGAAGCATTTAGCTAGCATTATGTCCCCTCCTCTTAGGGGCCTTAATGGGTCTACATTGGCCCCTTTGTGTCATTTTTGTGTTTCTGTACATTCTTTTTTTCCCAAGTGTGGGGAAGAGGCTGTCATGATCCCGAGTGTCATCCAGGGGAGATGCTGCCATGGTCACAGACCATCTGTGGATGGCGGTGGCTGCCTTTCCTGCAGCCTTGCCTCCCATCGTGGTGGAGTGCAGAAGCAATGGATGGTAAGCGGATGGCACTGGCTGGCAGCCATTTATCCTGTGTTGGTGTAATGCAGATATAACTGGGACAAGGACACATCCTCCAGTCCTGTGGCATGTCAAGATTACATTTTACGAACCACTGTAGTTTAATAATCTACTAAATGTATTTAATTTGTACAATGTGTTTTGGTTCTTATTTATGGCATTGCTATTGCTAATTTTATTTGCCCTATCAACAACTATTGCACGCTAACCGTCATTGAAGGGTGGATTCCTGTCTCGGTAGTCCCTTCCCAAAGTTTTTTCCCTTTTATGCATGTGCCGTTTTTACGAAAGAGCAGGTTAGTTAGGGGTTTCATTTATTTCCATGTGGAATTTGAGCTTTTGTTAAGCCCTTTGAGACTGTAATGTGATTAAGGGCTATAAATAAACATGACATAACAATATTTTCCTTCAGGGATTGATACAGTTATATACTATTCTATATTAGGTGTTTCTTGAATGAATGGATTCAAATGCAAAATAGGTATATAATTCCAACTTTATATCATATATTTTCTATGCAGGAGGAAAGATTTACAGAATGTACAAGATGCACTCAATTATCTATATAGTCAAACAAGCAAGCAGTGAGATAACCTACCATATATACCAATCACTTAAGATCCGTCAGTAAATGATCTCTGGTGTTTGTATGACAAACAATGGGAGTGAGCATGTAAATGCTGGTGACATGAGGGTTCATGCTGGTCGGCCCGTCATCTGACAGCAGGAAGAACTGAATGTGTTCCCCTGTGCACAACTGCTTTGGCAGGGTCATAATTACACCCAGTTTAGAATACATTCCTGTAGACACTGCACTTTAGATCCACTGCATGTTTGAGCTTTACAGAAATGTTGTAATTACCTAATATTTACAGAAGTAAAATCCTACAAAACTCAACATGCTTTGAGTGTCTTCTATCAGTCCTGATTTCATTTTGCATGATACAATGATTAATACCATTGATTTACTTACTTGGCATATTTTAACACAAGTAATAGGAATGGCCATCCCCCATAATGTAAAAAATAACATGGACTCTATCATGACAGTTTTTAGAATATTTAGTGAGATCATTCCAATACTAAGAGGGAATGTTGGTTACTGTTACTAACAGTAGAAAACAGACTAATATGTTAAAAAGAACCACACACACAGGATCCCTTTTTCTTTGATAAAACCCTTAGCCACCATTAATGGTCCCTACATGATTATTGCTCAGCAATACCACCACATCATATATGTGTCCACATGATGTTCTGGAAATGCAATCTTAGAAATAAGGATAATGTTACTTAAGTGGCACTTTGGTCTTATGTAGACCAAAATATTGAAATGTTGGGTAACTAGTACTCTTAAAAGGAGATAGCACTGCACTTTAACATACTGATGTATTGGTTTACACAATGTTCTCCTAGATATGTGGTGTGTGTGTGTGTTTGCGCTCGCACGCGCGCGTGCAAATTATTTTGGAGCACAGATTAAAGACATATAATCATGTGGTTCATATCAGACATATAGACATATAAACATATAATCATCACTTTTTTTTCTTCTTAAAAAAATAAAATAAAATAGCTTGCACAATTCTGTTATGTTATTCTGTTTCAATGAAGTCCTGCTCTTGGGGGACAACCAAGAAAAAAAAAGTACAGTATGTGTGTAATACAGTATATCCTGCATGCTTGTGTGAAATGTTAATGGGCAGTCTCAAGGGTCGATGCGGAAGGCCAACAGCTTGTCAGAGTGTAGATTATTGAGGGCGCGTAGGTCCGGCATACACAGGAGGAGCTTGGGAAAGAGTGACCCATCGTCCGGGCGACGGCGCGTGATAAGGGAGCGCAGGGCGCTGATGAGACCCTCCTGAAGCTGTTCCATAGCTCGCATGTCAGAGATTCCAGAACGATCTAGAAAAAAATACAGACAAGCACTATGTTATTTCCTTGGTCAACCATGAATTAGAAGGTGTTCACGAGGGCATTTTGACTTGGCCCTGGATGGCGTGTTCTGAACAGTGGTATTCTTTAGCAGGACAGATCTGTTGTTATTGCTAGATGTTGTAAAAAAAAAAAAAACTATGACAGCTTGTGCATTCACATCAGCACCAATGCTGCTGTGCTCCCTGTGTATATATACACGGTATATATTTAAGATACTGTGTCTCTGGGGAAGACAATCTGTTTGGATGAACTGACCGTGGCATTTTAATTATGAGCAGCAAGAAAATCACTTGTTTTAATAGCATAAACCAAAGGCATAAAAATAGACTTAAAAAATAAACAGAAAACAAAAGAGAATAATAATAATAATATATCTGACAAAATTTTCAGTTAAAAGTAAAGTGACCACGTGTCACCTGCAGATACCAGCACCACGGCCATAAAGAGAGCCATCTCGTCCGGCTCCAGCCACAAGGATCCCAGCTTCTCACTAAACTCAAACATGGCGTCCAGAAGACTGCCCATACCCAGGGCCCGTAGGGTGGACAGGGAATATGTTTGACCATTCAGGAAAGTCACCGTTCGCTCTTCAGAGTTGAATAATGTGCAGAACCTCACCATCAGAACCTAACCCCACAAAAGAGACATATTACATACATGATTATGTACTCCTCAATTATACCGTTGTTTAGTGTTAAAAGTACACTGCTATTGTGTCATAGCCACTCCCAGAACATCAGATTTCTGCCCCAGCTGTTTTCTTAGAAACAGGAAATGTGCACTAGTGTATGGCTGGATACCAAAGAGTGCAATATGAACTTTGTAGGGACAGGGGTATAGTAAAGTAAACACTGCTTATTTCTCAGGTAGGAGCGTGGGAGTAACACTGAGCAATGTTTGGCACAGATTGAGGAATGTCCCTTTAAATCTAGTGATATTATTTAGTGTAACTGCACCATCAATTTATTTTATTTTTTGCTTTAAACTAAATAATAATTATTGGGATTTTATGTTCTGAAAATGTCTCTACACGTCATGTCAGTAGCTGACTCATTTCCAACAGTACTACTCATTTGCCTGTGCGTCATCACATTTAAATGTTACCCTCACTGAGCTCCTTGACTACATTTTTCAAAGTTGTGCAATGGGTGGAGTCAGGCTCTCTATGGGTGGAGTTAGGCACTCTATGGATGGAGTCAGGATCTCTATGGGTGGAGTCAGTCTTTCTCTGGGTGGAGTCAGGCTCTCTATGGGTGGAGTCAGGCTTTCTCTGGGTGGAATCAGGCTCTCTATGGGTGGAGTCAGGCTCTCTATGGGGGGAGTCAGGCTCTCTATGGGTGGAGTCAGGCTTTCTCTGGGTGGAGTCAGGCTCTCTATGGGTGGAGTAAGGCTCTCTATGGGTGGAGTCAGGCTCTCTACCTGGAAAGTTCCTGACTTGAGCAGCATGACCTGGTCCTGCTGGCTGAGCTCTTGGAATCCTGGGATGCCCTTGGCAAACTCCACTACCTCCTTGACAGCAGGAGTAAAGCACTGAGAGAAAGACTCCCATATCTGTTGGCTGGTGCGTTCTGCCCCCGATACAGGGAAGGCATTAAGAGGACAGGCCTGCAGACACAGAACAGATGAGCTGATTCATGGCCAAAGAGGACTTAGTCGGTACACCATATAACTTCCATCAGTATTTCCCTGAATACTCACCAGAACCTTAGCTCCTGGAGATAATGGCCATGGGCAGGACGGTTGATTCTGGTGTGAATTTGCCAGGGTGGTGAGGATGCTGTGACTGTCTCTTAAAGGTGTGATATCATTAGGTTGGCCTTGATTCTCGGGCGACACTAGGAAGTTATAGTGATTGTTGTTGACAGTGGGGAATGTGAGCTGGTTGTCATTACAAGAAAAGGGCGCGTGGTCTGGGGAAGACTGGTACCCCCGTGTGGAGTTGGGTTGGGATGGGGTGTCATGGAGGTATTTGACATCCTGGGAAAAGGGAGATCTGTTGTCGGCGGTGGCGATGTTAGTCCTCTTGGTTGTCCGTTCATCACTGCTGCTTCCGTGGGTGAAGATGTCATGGTAAGCCCTGGAGAGGGCCCCGATGGCCTCTTTAGAGGTGCCGTCGTTTGGACTGGAGGTATTGTCCCTCACCACAGAGGAGTCCATGTCCATGGCAGCTGACTCACCGAGGCTGTTCATGTAGCTCTGCATCTCATCCAACAGCCGCTGCTTCTCTCTTTTGGGGATGCGTCCAAAACGCACAGCTAGGGGAAATACCAGAAGAAAGGACAAATCAATTTGTGGCCATTAGGAAAACTCAATTTAAAACGTGCTCGTTGTCATTGTGATTTCTGTATTAAATTAGGATTCGGGGATTTTGCTGATAAGGCACCTCGGACACAACCAGCTTCAGTGTCATTGCAAGGTATTGTGATGCCGATGCTCCTTAATTTATTAAACGGGAGCGACACCCTGCATATTAAGTGTAAAGTAAAAGTGTGAAACAAAGCAGTGATGCATTTAGTGTGCATCACTGATAAACATAGAAATGCATTATGCATGACATTATAGGCTCACACAGGAATGTGTGAGCCCCCCCCCCAAACACACACACACCATTGTCCCACAGTGACCATCAGCTGCATATGCTATTTATAGACTCTCTGGTACCATGCGCCTTATTCTTTCTCCTCTGCTCACAATGTCCTCTCTGCATGTGAAAGTAGGGCAGTGGGGCAAAATGCATGTGGTGTTACTGGCACTAGCATTGAGGAGGGCGCTACAGTAGCAAGGTGGGCTTTTAGCAAGCAGGATGGCTAAGGATAGTTGACCAGGGACCAAAGGATGGCTGGGGTGAAGGGCAATGATGGGTCTGTAATATAAATATAGCATTTACAAAAGGTGAGACTCAGCGATTGTAAGCTAATACAACGATTAGGTAAAACTATTAATATCTCTGTGTGCTCTGGTGGCCGTCCATTCTTAGTGAGTGCTGAAAATGTAATCTGTGTTTCTACAAAGCCCTCTCTCTGTAAATAGTTAAATAAATGTATTGGGGCAGACCGCACCACATAACAGTGTCCTAGCTTTGGCAAAAGGTTTACGTTGTTTGTAGCAGAGCTTCTGAAGAAGCACCCTATGGTAGTAAAGGGAGAGGTGCATTTGTTTTGATGGAGTTAATATTACCATGGTTTCTCCACAACGACCATACCATTAATAATTTGGTAAATGTGTAAGTAATAAATAAGTGACCCATCATTCTTGGATGAGGAAATATAGGAATGTACTGCACTGTAGATCCATTCAAGGCAACCCCATCATAGGTCAAATGGGGTAATGTATGTCAAAACTGCAGTTTCACTTTTAAACTTAATGTTCTACTTTGCATACAGTATAAAAAACTGCAAGATTTGTATGATGCCAACATGCCAGTTGAGCATTATGAATTGATCACTTTAATAATTTGTTAACTTACGTTCTGCATCTATAGTTGTCCGTTAACTGAGCCTAGTCTCATTGAGTTGATTTGAGTAAGTGGAATTAAGTGACTAATAGTACATTACATTTTGATACTCATAACAACCCTTAAGAAACATAAAATACCTTATAGTTTAAATAGGGCTGTAACATGTAAGAAATACCCAAATAAAGAAAATCTAAATAAAATGTGTCAACGGAATTTGATATTATCTATTTTGCAAAGCTAAATCACACAGCTGCCTGATATAAATCTGGGTGTACTCTTTAATGTGGGCAGCTGGCAGATGCGGTTTTCCTGTTTTTGTAAAAAGGTCGAAACACAGTAAAAGGGGTTTCTAGGTTGCGGTCCCTGAGTCCCTATCAAAAACAAACAAAAAAACATTTTATAAGGGTCATGTGAGTGTTCCTTTATTTACCTGACTTCTACCACCCAAGTTTCTTTTTGCCTATAGTGCATCAAAAGTGTCAAACACATTATCTTAGGCATCGCGATGGAGGGTGGAGATAACATGCAGAGAAGCCAGGCAAACTATACCAAGTAGGTCATGATGTGTGAGTACGCCATAGACCCAGTTCTTTATTTTTTTCTAGGTCAGCCCATGCTGTTTTCTTAATCTGTCAAGATAGGTGATCAATCAACGTTCAACTGTCAGGGCTAGTAGTGGGTGACGTGAGCATGATGCCTGATGAATCCCATGAACGCTGTTTTTTTGCATGCCTAGCTTCATTGTCACCATATCCCTCATTAACTGCAGCAGGATGTTGTAAGGGCATATACAAGGTAATCAAGTTGACCCTGATCCAATTTCCTGAAATAATTTCTGTGTTTGCTGCAGTTTTCCGGATGACATATAGCTTTAGGGACTTCACGGCTCCTATTCTCATAAATCACTGTCTAAAAGAGGAGCTGAGGGTGGGGGCAGCTCAGGGAACATAGAGGAGCTGGGGGCTGTGTTGGACGAGAAAACAGCGACACCAAGATGAGAGGATGCTAGAAAGGGCAAGACAAGCACACATGGAAACTTAGTGAAGCTAAGCATGGACTGGATTGTTATCTCAGAAGGGGCTGTAGGATGTGTTAACGGGTAGCAACATTAATATGTTAAATACTGTTAATATGATTATAATATTAATTATATGACCACAAAAATAGTCTTAATGTAAAAAGAACATTATTTATTATCTGTAATAAAAATGTGCATTAGTTCTGAATAGTGTTTGTGGTTGTTCGCCGTGCGTGCGTGCGTACGTGCACAGGACCCGATCAAAAGGTTTCACAGGCTTATCTCTGCATCTGTCTTCAAATGTGCCTACCAATGCAGTGCATTGACGGAGGACAGGCCAGGTGCACAGCAGCGTTGTTGGTGGAGGCAGTGACTGCGCCACTGGCACGATGACCTGAATAGATTTTCTGCATTCCATTCTTCACACAGACCTACATCTCCGAGAGCGGCCTCCCCCCCCCCCCCCCCGAACTCCCTTCCAC
>JAODVN010212824.1:0-11991 GCA_025434125.1 Chologaster cornuta
AAAGGAAGGTTTGGGGTCCCTTGCTGGAGCTGCTGCCCCCGCGACCCGACTCTGGTTAAGCAGATGAAGATGGATGGATGGATTACATGAGCCATTGGTTAAGCTTAACATATTGTCATATTTGTCATACAAATGAATGTGCCCACTTTAAACCATGACAAACGCAGTACTTTAAGTCTTTCCTCGAGTGGATAACCAATTAAGTTATCACCATATAGACTTGCGTTCACACACAGTTTAAATATACAAGGTTAGTACACGCAACATAGGTAATAAAAGATCTTAGACCGATAACTCCAAACAAGGCATTCACAAGCCAAAATCAATACTAGCTACCACTGGAAGCTACAGGCTAAAAGAAAGACAGTGATTCTGCTTCTATAATTAAATTAAATCACCTGTACCAATAAACAAAATGTTGCGGCAAGATGATGAACATGAAGTTGCAATGGTAACAGTTACTCACAGTCGTTTCAGTGCTGGTAATCCCAGGAAAGCTCCCGGTTTGATTAGACTGATCAAGTTGCTCCGGAGATCCCTATGGAACACAGATTATACACACGCTTGGTCACAACCTCACAAAATAATGCATTTCAATGGATTCTGCGTCCGCGCTCTTTATATGAATACAAATAAATAAAACGTTATGCAATTACTAACTTAATGTAGAAATTTGAGTCAGAATCCTTGTTTTTAGAAAAGTTAAGTACCCTTTTGGACCAAAAAAAAAAGAAAAGAAAACCACTTGTACACATTCCAGTCATATCTCGAGAGACCACCACAGAGGCACCTGTTGGAAGGCAAAAGAAGCCCCCCCCACTCACCCAACAACACAAAAACCATCAATCACCACATAGTCTCTGCCACTGACAACTCGTCAACCTCCCCCCACCTCTCTCTGTCTGTCTGTCACACCCAGGCAGACACAACATGCGCACACAACGCTCTCCTCTCTGTGGAGCTTCAAACACTTGTGGACACAGAATACCTGCAGCGCTCACCTGCACAAGCATCGCAGGAGTCACTCATTCCAGTGTGGGAGAGTGGGGGGAGGAAGATCCCCATCTGTGATCTCCCTTCCCCCACTCCCTGCTACAAAGGCCCGGGAGAACTTCAACTCCTGCCGTTTTATGTCAAGGTGCCTTCTGATGGGAGGATTCTGGGATAAGAACAGGTCGCCGTGGGCGGCCTACACATATGGGTGGCATTGGAACCGTCGCTGGATCCAGAGTTGGACACTAGCGTCATCGACAGTTAAACAGGACAGCCGGAAACAAAGGATTTGTATAAAGACCCACCCGCCATTTCATATCCTGCAAGGATGAGCAGAGTCAGTGTCCCACCTACCAACCAGTACCTCAAGCCTAATTATGAACTTATCTCAGTGCCAAACTAGGGTGGCAGGAACTTAAACAGCTACACAGCATAGGATATTAATAAAATAAAATAACTAAAAGTAAGACATCTGTGGCCTTCTTTCTCAGATTGAAGGGAAGATACTGCATGTAATACATGTATGTGAACATGAGCCATAGTGAATGACCACTCCAGCCAGGCGTTCACGCAAGGGTGGCCCCTGCTCACGCATATTTGTCCCATATTTAGCAGTGCCTTGAACAGTCGGCAAAGTGCAGTACCCTCGCCGGAATGGTGCCAGCAAACGTCCAAACATCAATGCTTCAAAGCCAATCCCTCTCTTAGTCAAGTCCCACCCTTAAAAGTGGCAGGTTGGAAGGCAGAACAAAAGGCAGAGCAAGTCAAACTTAGAGGTTGGCTGCATCGTTTTGTAAACACCATTTATTGACAACAATGCACAGTTTATACTTGCACACACAACAGAAGTTTTCATAATTAAGTGGTGAATGGACGGAAAGTAGAATTAGTCAGCTGTAGTTAGGCAATGCATCTAGATTTATAATGCATTGCAGAATCATTGTACAACGGAGCATGACGTCACATTCATTTGACATAAAAATGGCACAGAAAGCCATTGAAAGCTAACAGAGAAGAAGCACCCTATGGCATTAAAGGGAGGAGTTTTGAATGGAAATTAACTGTAACAGTTAACTCAAAGTTAACTGATTGGACATGTATTATACACTCTGTATGGCTGGAGTAGTAATAACCAAGAAGAGTGATTGCTGTATTTGTACATCATGCAGTGCATGGGAACCACATCACAAATACACAACCCCATAGTGTCTGCAGTGGTCAACAATTTCCACATACCAAACTACCTTTATATATTTTGTCCACTGTGCCCTCCCATAGTCCGCCAGGCTTTCAAACCGGGTTTAAAGCATACGTACTACTTACATACTACAGTTTATATTCCTATGTTCCTCCATTCTTTGATATAGCCATTTTGTATTTTCACTCAAACGGTAGTTTTACACCGTTTCAGGCACAGACCTTTTTAGGCCCCTTTCAATTCTTTCCTCTCATACAGAGATACACATGATTTTTATCGCTGGTTCATGGGCATGGGCCAAAGTGAAAAACTGTCAGATCATCCATCAACGTCGTCAACTATAATAATCATGAAAGAAACTTTCTTCAGGCTATCCCATAACATCAAAAGCTCCAACATGAACATTGAAATAATACAGCTTTAAAATAACCAAAATTATTTGGAAATGAACCCAATTCTCCTGTTTCGGAATGACTTGTGAATAAACTCGTACAGGTTAAAAGATCCTGGCTGCTTCATCGTGGATTACATGTCCATGCCAGGATAGTACCTCAGCTTCTAAAAAACCCATGACCACAAATTACCTGGCACCTTTTAAGTCTTTGCAGGAACATGTAAAGTTTGGCTGACGTGCTTACATGGAAATTACCGGTTAAGTCTGCTAAGTAATTTAGTTTAGACTGTAATGCAAAGCACAGTTTCTCTGCTCTAGCCATCTTTTATGTGTTCCATGCAATCACATCTTCAAGCCATTCAGTGTAATTGGAACCTAACTCGGGTCACGATGAACACAAGCTCACTACATGTCCAATAGATGTTCCAGGGTTATTCTATGTAACATGAGGAGTCCTTCTAGGTTTGTCATTAAACTGCACCCACTTAGATTCCAGCTAATATAATACTTTGACAATACTAGATGTCAACAACGGCATTCATGTTAACAATAACAAACAAGTCCAGCTAACATTGTAGCATACAAGCTTGCTAGTCTTAATGTTCCCCCGGGCACGCGCTTGTCTTTAATCCGGAAGAATCACACCCCTTTTCCAATGGCAATGATTTCTGCCATCACAACACAAACTGCACCTCAACTTCAAGAATAACAAAGTGTGGGTTTTTTTTTTGTACATGTAGAAACACTGTGGTCACAGTTTTCCTTGTGTTAAATACTGGCATAGTGGTTCACCCTGGACCCAGTTCGCTGTACAAAACACATCGTGCTGTGTTTCATTATTTCATAGCATGTAGTAATAGAGCACGTTTCTTATTTCCAGCATTGCTTTATTCCTGGCCATATCAATCGCATGAGCATTAGTGTAACAAAAATTGGGTATACCGAAGGTATCACTTTAGTAGTAAAACCTGCATATCAATAGTCGATTAATCGCATTACATGTGCATCTAGCAGAGCACAAAATTATTAATTCATCTAAATATTTATATTAAAAACACTTGTCTCGCTTTCTTTTTCTCTGGATGGGTGGAAGAAACACATGACCATTGTCTGGTCGTAGTTACACGTTACTGTGCAATGGGAGCGATATTGGGGGCGTTCTGTGGTGACAGCAACATCTTTTGCCTCTTGACGAAGCACAGCAAACGCCATAGCGAACTTCACGCAGAGGTCCGGGTCGGCCTAATCGACTCTCCCCCTGCTCACAGACTCAGTGTCTGCGAGACTGCGCACAGCCATTCCAAAGTCAGTGAAGAGCTCCTCTGTCTTTTGTTGGTCTATGCAGTATAACAGCCCCCACCCCCGGCTCCGTAGGGTTTATGGACCCAGACAGCCCCCCACCACCCCCATCCAAAATGGAAGAGTACAGGCTGGATGAAAGGGTGAGTGAGGGGCATAGAAACAGTGATGGGGATGGGTTAAGGGCTTGATTATGCAGCTGAGATGGCATTGTGTGTGTGTGTGTGTGTGTGAGAGAGAGAGAATCGTATCATCGACACCTCTGGCCCTTGGCTCGGCCTCATTACAATGACAAAGCAAGCAAGTGGGGATCCCTTGCTGGAGGAGGGTGAAGAGGGGTTGGTGGAGTGGGGGGGGATGTTTTGGGGGGGGGGGGAGCAGGCTCAAAGGGAGGCACATTCAGGGGGAGAATCGGCTAGGAACGGAGACTGTGCCACGCCCCCAAAATTGCCTGGCCACGCGCGAGCGAATCACAGCCTCAAAGGCTTCCTTGGTGTATAAAGATCAAAGCGCTTCAACACTTGTGGATTCAGCGCATAGCCTCCTGTTTGACCGCAGGGGTTTCCACTGAGAGAGAAAAAATAAACATCTGACCCAATTCAAAAGCCCAGAAAGGACTTCCCTACAAATACATAAACAATCTGGAGGCAGACATTACACACTGAAAAACTAATTCCAGTGAGCCATAGCTATTTCACGTTTAGGAAAAAAAGTTATGCAGTATTAATATTCTGGCAATATAGAAATGATAGCAACATCCTACAAACCATTTAACTATTTAGTACTTGTTTGTGAAAGGGAAAATAGTTTTGGGTTATGGTGGTGACAATACCATATATTATTACAAGTAAAACACAAACTTTAAGAAAATCAACTGAACAATTATTTTTGCGTTATAGGCAGCTAAATTAATTGCCCATATTCACTACCAATACCAGATTGGGTAGGTATAGTGAAAATATATTGACATATATGCTCTTATAGGTTTCGGGACCTGGTAATACAACAGGAAAAATATGCCCCTTGAATTCCAAATAAATGCAGTCATGTGTTGTTGTAGCCTAGTGTTAAAGCTAGGCCATTAATGGTCTGGTTATTTTATCTGCATGAGGCTATTCCAAAGTGATAAATCACCCAGGGCATGTACGCGTTTCCTTAGAATCTCATAAGGAAAACACAAAGTTAGCGGCGCTCTGCTCCGCAGCAGGGAGTACATCTCGGCCAGACATGGAATCAATATCGACAGAGCAGAACACACAACCACCCCAGTAAATGTCTTCACCATCTCCTACACAAGGGCCCTCCACACACACAGCCATTTCCTTTTTCCCTGGGAATAGCTTCCCAAGTCATGTTTCCCTTCAAGCTAAGCTCTTCAGCAACGTAACTTGAAAACTAGCATACAGTCTTCATTAACTGGGCTATTGCTGTGCCTACTCCTTGTCAACAACATGGGTCAGTGTCACATCCAAAAGTGCCCATACGTTGGTATGTCGAGTATCTGTCAAGGCATACAACAGCCAATGCTGAAGGCTGTGCCTATAAATAGGTGTTTCCAAAGCAGCCCTTACCGCCTTCCGCTATTCCCTGATATTATTAACCTAGGCTGAGTGCTTATATTATCCTATGACCTGGATGCTCCACTGGCATGAAGCCAGAGTGTGTTCTAGAAAGTCCTCCCCCCACCCAACCCACAACACATGTAGTGAATGAAAGATAGGCTCTGCTAATGCACTGTAAGTGCAACATAAAGTATGGGGATAGCTGCCTGACAACGACTTTTAGATGTGCCATAGTGAATGTTTCCTGGCAATTCCTCATGGACAAATGTACAAGACTGGCTTATGGAATGCTGAAACGACATAAAAAATAAGACAGATTATATCCCCTATTACCGAGGGAGTAGTTATACAAAATACACTGATTAATACTCAGAAAAAAGCAGTTTAGATTGCACCACACGTTAGAGCAGGTTCTTTACCAATGGGCAGCAGCAGCAGGGCGATTTCTAAGGGGTAAATATGACGAATGCAAAGATTAAGTTTCTTATATGGGTCAAAAGAGGTTAAGATGTTGAACCACTGTTAGAGCATCTCATACATTTTATTGTTGGTCCTATGCTTTGCAGGTAATAACAAAAAGAGAAATAGCAATACTTACAGTCTTTCCAATGTAGACAAGCCGATGAAGGATCCATTTTTTAGTTCTTGAATCTTGTTATTGCTCAAAATTCTGTGGAGAGAAATGTAAATGTGTGAATGCTATGTCACAAAACACTGCCAATACGATGTAGTTAGTATCAAAACAATAGCACTCTTTGAAATATAAAATGTTTTCTGTCCATGCAAAATGTCAGGCATTCTAATTATTGCATCAGGTGCATGAAACATCATAGCCTAATCATATGTACACATAATAGCACCAAGATAGACATTTATGTATGTATAAGACTGTAAGGGATTGGATCATCAAATTTTCTCAGCAAATAAATGCAATTTCCACAAAGAAATTCCATCAGCACTCAATACATTGTCAGCTAGGGAATGTCCTGATGTGATTTTTCAGGATGGGGGGGTGTTTGAAACAATACATAATCTTCTACAAAGCGGTGTGACCTATTGCAGCACAATGTTATCGATTACCATTTCAGCACTTTAACTAGTAGCCAAGATGAGCTAAAGCTAAAGCTAAAGTTTAAGCCTTCCGTAAATTACCCTTTGGTTTGAGGGGTTAACGTATCACGACATGATCCGGAGGGGGGTAGTGAGTCATCAGAGACATTATACCAGGTTGTTTTCCAACTGCCACATGAAGTCACTCATTCAAGCAAACGAGAACGACCTGATCACAGGAAGGCTTATATTGTGTGTCTGTTATAAAAGTAGCACAGTAGCTTTACGGAGGTGTGCTCAATCATTTAAACATTGCAGTAAGTGTGTGTGTGTGTGTGTGTGCGGGGGATTGGTTTCCCTTAGTGGGTTAATTTATTGAATTAAATACAAAGTTGCACATAACCCAGTTCCTGTGTCATTAATGTTGTTCCCAGGAGATTTGCTAAAGCAGCGGTTAGCATGTTAGCTCCCAGGAGAAACCAAAGAAGGCGCTATGTGGTCAGCATAGAGCTTTGGCAAACAGGGAGGTGATGCGGTGGGTGAACATACATTGTAGCGGCACCCACAACCCCAGGCCAGATTGGAGTCATTACATGGTGTTGAGGAGTTGTTTTATGACAGGGCTGGGCAGCACAGCTTCATTGAAGCTTCACGTTTGGCTCTAAACACTCCCTGGAGCGGGTTAACGGATATTCTGTTCTAAGACTCCCACGGTGGTGGGCAAGCTTGCGCTCGTTCTCCTGCCAGATGTGAGAACGTGGTGGTGTGGTACTGCGATTTCGATCAGTGCCTGAACTCACATGGAGTGATGATATTGCCAGAGAGGCCGGCCCTCCCAAGGAGAAAACGCTTTGCATTACATTACACTGAGGAATAATTGGTTCAGTGGAAGCTCTGAGCCTATCGGTGATAACTTTATTGTATGAAATTAATGTGGTCTTGTAATAAGGGTGGCCTTATTGTTCCAACAATTTGGGAAAATGGTTTTAAAACAAGAAGCTAATTAGACTACAAATGCCTATATTTATACATCAACTGGGAAAAACTAAATGATGAACACAGCTGATGAACTTGAAACAAATACTGCTGTGAAAATAAACAGCAACTATTTTAATTATCGCAGCTATGAAATAAAGCAATTAGTTATACCCATTAGTAAACGTTGCGCTGCAGACCGTCAAAATTAATCTGTAAGAAGAGTCTCCTGAGAGCCATGAGCCCCTTCTCTTGCCCCCATTCCAGCTTGTCTTTGCCTCTTGTTTTTCACGCAATCTCTTTCTAATTCTGTGTCGCTGTTGTTTGCGTTCAGCGAGAGTTCAACTTGGGTCAAATGCTCCTATGTTTCGACTATAAAATGGATAACTAGCGCTGTAATTAGATTTTCAGATGGTAGCAGTAAGACGATTAAGCCAATTCCAAACAGGGCTGAACTTTATAAAAAGGCAAGGTAAACCAGGGTACAAAAAGTAAACCTAAGTGTAAACTAAACAGTATAGTATTTCAGCACAATTTCTAAATAAAGCGTGCTGTGTCCCACCAGAATACTAATAGAATTATGTTAGGTTTCTGAAGTAATTTGTAAGCCTGGATATGGAGCCTTGTTTTGTTAAAGTCGCTACTGCTCTCCAGTGTGTATAAGCCGATCTCAAACAAATGTATCCTGTGAGAGCACAAATTCCACCAAGGAAACCTCATAAATGTACTCTAGTTGTATTACAAATATTGACAGTAGAGAGGCGCTTTGGCCGTGGACATAGAGAGAAATATCTGACTTCAATTGGCGTCCGTCTTTAGCCCTTGCTCACAGTTTAAAATGTCTGTTGAATTCCTCTGGGCTATGCCTGGAACTGTAGAAGAGGGGAGTCACCCTTATCTTGATGCATAGATAAGGGCTGTTTGAGCTACAACCAGTACGATCTCCTACAAATTCACATCTGCTGATGAAACCAGACTTTCTGCTTTAAAACAGTAGCTAGCAAATACATATCTCAAGCAGATAATAAACTATGTTATGTATATGTTGAGTATAATCTACAGACACAAGCTTTCCTTCATTTTTAAGAAATAACAAACAACACAAACTTGGAATATTTCACCTTGGCTTCACAGACGTTTGTTTTATTAAGAAACTAACTTTTGATGTAGGTATCCCTAAATTAACCAGAGATGGGCTAGAAAATGGTTGGCATTTACAACTCCCTCACAGGCATAGTATTTTAAGGACAAAGCCAACAACACAATCTTGGAATGTTTTACCTTGGCTTCACAGACGTTTGTTTTATTAAGAAACTAACTTTTGATGTAGGTATCCCTAAATTAACCAGAGATGGGCTAGAAAATGGTTGGCATTTACAACTCCCTCACAGGCATAGTATTTTAAGGACAAAGCCAACCGTTAGTCTTTCAACACTTGCTTTATCCTCGGGAGACTATTGGACAAAGAACTTCAAATAGCAAAGAACTGTGGCCCTTCATGCGGGTTTCAAGAACATAACAGACTGCAGTGGAGCTCATAAACCCCTTTTAAAGTGCCTTGCTGTGTCGATACAGCAAATGGAAAAGTGGGGGTTTGTCTCGGGTGGTAAAAAGGTGCAGGCCGATAACAGAGGTACTGACTTAACAAACGTATTACTGGCTAAAGAATTTCCATTTCCACATCAACTGTTTGCATTTGTAAAGAGCATATTGGCCAGAAAAAGGCTCAGAAAGTGTTTATAAGATTCATATATCATGTGATTCTATGCTGTGAACCAAATAGCTCACTGCACAAACTCTCAGTAAGTTTCATCTAAAAGCACAGTATTATGGCATTTTGCGCCTAACCCACAACGCTAAACAACCTCGTGGGTAAAGAGAATGTCTAGCCCTATACATAATTCACCCTCTGTTCATGTTAAGGCATGCTAAAATGGACACTTCTCGTAGCTCTCTAAGCGATGCCACTCAGCTGCAGTCACAAGGCTAACAATATCTCCTTTCCCCTTCCAGTAAAACATGCTACAAGGTGCAGAGAGCGTTATAGTTACCACTGGCTGAATAGAAAACCGATACTCAGGGAAACCACCATAGCACTCAAACAAAAGAAGATTTGCAGTAAACGAAGAGAAACCAGCACTACACAAGTAGGCTAAGACTTGTTGTCTTATTGAGCAGACAAGCTGGACAAAACAGCCCATCTGTGATTAAATGTAAAGACTGGGTACAAGCTGGCAAACACAAAGCTCAATAGGTCTGCACAACTGAAGGATATGGGCTATATATATTTCTGTATTGCCATCGGGGCAATGCCTTTTAGATTGTGATGTCCCCTCTGCAAACACAGGACAGCAGCAAATGAAAACACGGGAACATTGCTGCAGCCCTGCCTAAAGGGAACAACACAATGCCTTTATATAACTCCAGACAAGGGCAGACACCTAGGAAACTAGATCCATCATGCACAAGCACATAAAGGCTCCAAGCACGCTAACCTGGATATATTATGTCAGGGAAGATAAACAAAAATCTTATGAATGAGGAATACAAAAGACAAAAACTTTGTCTTGAGATTGTTTACATTTTCAAAAGAACATATCCGTAGTGGTCAGGCGGAAACATTTAAATAAATAAATACACACACACACACACACACACACACACACACACACACACACACACACACACAAACCGATAATCATTTTTGTTAACAATAAAAAATAAAATAAAAAAGGTAATTAAAAAAGTCTTGTTTGTTAGCGCTGATGTTTGAAATTAATGTCAAAATCACCTGGCTGACAAGCTGTTTACAACTCCAAGTCCATCTTAAAGCAAAATTTAAACCAATTTAAAATCCATCTTAAACCAGAAGTGACGAGATGGGGGGATGGGGAAGAAAATAACTCAGAAAAAAGTAGTAGGACTAAAGTCAAGGAAAACAGATGCATACACGACCCTAACTTGACTTACAGTCTCGGCTGCAGCTGTGAACAGTGACTGTGCCTGTCTGATGTGCTATCAAACTCAGCCAGGATTTCCTGTAGCTGTGGAAGAAACCTCCACCTTCTCATAACATTAATCCTATGCTACACTGTGCAGACTAACAACCTGGTGTGATTTAGGACTTTAGGTACTGGGTCTACTCCAGGTGTTTCTAGAATGATCCTTGCTTACACAAAAAACAGCCTGGGAAGAAATATGAGCTGGGTGACAAATAACTGGGAACAGCAGGCTTAACCTACATATAACAGGCTAGTTCATGTCTATTTGGGCTGTCGATTTAGCATGAACAGATACCACATGACTAAACTCCAGCTAATACACCCAAATGTGTGCTAACAATTGATACTTTCCCCACTGCAGGTCACAGGGTGCACAGAACACTTTCAAGACCTTGTATTTTAGCGAGGGTCCTATACTGACACGAGATGACAGGCAGCTGTAAACACGGTTGTGTCATTTCCTCTCAGATTACTCATGCATGTGGTATCATTTGGAGAGCACAAATGCAAGGAATGTATCCTTTCTATACAGAGAGTCATTCAATACCAAAAATACGAGCTGCACTGAACAACTGCATGTTTACGGAACAACTGCATGTTTACGGTTGACTTATTTCACTCAACAGAAATCAATTTAATTCAGATGGCAAATGATATCAAACATATCTTGTTCCAGAAAATATTTCAACAAAACTGCATTGTTATTTTTTCATTTACTGACTATGGCAGACACAGACTAAATAGAAAACAAGAATTTTGAAGAAGACATGCATAAAATAGGTTTATAATCAAACCCAGCCTGTCTTACCCAAGACTCCAGAAAAGGCATTGGTACAATGCTAAAGCAGGGAGAAAATGTTGCCTGTGTGTGCTTCTAATACAGAAACATTTCAGAATTGCACTGCAGTGTTTACAATTTAGGTTAACTGTACTCCATGTTTAAGCTGTCGTCTACCCACCGCAAGACAGCGAGAGAGTCATAAAACAAGACCCTGAACCTACCGCACATAAAATAGAGGACCATACTATTTTACAGCCCATAAATTAACACCGTGAAAATGGGCAGTCCACAATAACTGCTGGCTCCTTTCCACTGTTTAAAGCATTGTTGAGAATCTCTATTGCATAATTGCTATTCTAAAACTATAATGTCACAGAGTAGTCCAAAAGCCAAAAAGGAATTCCAAATGAGCCTATGCATGTTGTATGTCTCTGGTCTGTCTAATTAGGTCCTGTGCGAAGGCTCATCCTGAATAGCAGTGATTAGCCTTTCAACAACTCAGTGTCAGTTCAGCTCAACTAATGCAGCATTACAAGTATTGTTAAAAGGCTTATTTTAGCTGGTCTTACATTTACTTTGTTGGCCTTTTCAGTAACTAGACAATATAATAAATTGTATCAAACAAAAAGGCAGCTTTCCAAAAATGTATAAGACTTGTATATTTTACATTCTTAATGAGGGGAACATAACTATCTTGTTATGTAAGTCCAGATTTAAGACAGAGTTATTGTACAGTT